>JAHLSL010000041.1:5748707-5825960 GCA_025920805.1 Petroica traversi
TGGCTAATTGCCCCAGGACAGTGGCTAATTGCCCCAGGACAGTGGCTAATTGCCCCAGGACAGCAGAGCTGGCCTCAAGTGCAGGGCAGGAGCACTGGGGAGCCAAAGCCCCGTTCAGCAGGATCAGGGAGCTGGGGAACTGCTGCTGATGGGCACAGATGGGCCAGGCTGAGCCCTCAGCCTCTTCCCCCAGCCTGAACATGACACAGAGCTGTGCAGAACCCACCCAGGAGAGGAGTTCTCTGGCCAAGGGGCTGCTGGCCCTTGGCCCCTCACTGGCTGGGGCTCAGCCCAGGCTTTTCTGACACTGTAAACACACTGGTCCTTCTGGGTGTCCAGTCCAGCTAACCAAACACAAATGTTGAAGAAAACTTCTGTGAGAGCCAGCCTTTGGTGCCTTTTCACTAATCCTTTCTCATTAGAACACCAGCTCAAGGGGCAATGACTGCCCTTCCCCAGCACCCACCACGGCGCATCCCCCACACAAGACCCCACACCAGCCCGTGCTGCTTTTGAACCAAATCCACAGCCAGAATGAGCTTTCAACCCTGATTAAGGGTCCCTCACACACTGCAGGGCAGTCTGTCACAGCTGCTGCACCACGGGGCACTGACACTGCCACTCACCCTGGTGCCATTCAGCCAAAGCCACCCCGTGCCCACCCAGTGCTGGGGACGCTGCAGACACTGATTATGGGACAGCTCCCTAAGGAGAGCTTTTGGGGGCAGGGAAGGGAGCAGTGGATGAACTCCAGCTGCCAAAACTTTTAATTCCTTCTCACAGGATCAAGGCTGAAATGTTTCTTAACAAAAATAAATGAGGCTGTTGAAAAGAATAACATTATGACAGCTGCTGGGAAAGTCACCAGTGGGTGAACACCAGTCACCTGCAATCCCATCCCTGCACCACTGCTTACAGGAAGGAAGGGGTTTTTATATCCTGAGCTGCAGTCTGAACTTTTTATTTACTTTCCCATTTCTCCCAAAGCCACCCTGGCTCGAGCTCACTGCTGTCCTGTTTCCAGCATTTGGGATGGCTTTCACAAGCTGGAAAGGAGGAGATTTGCCAGACAGTGTTTGTACTTCTGCACTGACCATCCGCTGGCCACAGGAGACAGGCACAGAGAGGCTGACCTGCAGCCCTCGCCTTGCACAGGCTCTGGCAACAAACATGAGACAGATGATCTATTTAATTTCCTTTAAAGTGTTGCTACATGAATGGGAAGTTTGGTTGGATCAGGCAAACTTCATGACATGAAGAAATCTTTCCTGCCAAAAATGTGTTATCAAGTGGAAGGTGTTTCCATCAGTAATCTTCAGTCTGTTTCAAGGCCATAACCTTTGCTACTTTTACATTTTAGGACTCACTTGCTTGCTGTAAGTATACTCCAAAACAAAGTTTCCCCACAGAAGAGAAAAACAGCCTGTGTGTCATTACAAAAAAAATTAAACAGAGTTTCAAATGAAATTAAGTTAATTATGTACACCTAATGACAGGTATGTGCTTTTTAAACAACAGATGTTGCACAGATGTGGTTCAAGGTAAAGATGACAACAAAAGCTCTCCGGGTGCTTCAGAAAATGTTTCCACAGAGCACCGTGCACGGCACCACCTGCGCCTTTAACCAGCTTACAGAGCTTGTTTCTTACCCAGGCACAGCAAAACCTCCCTTGCCCACTCCAAAAACACCACCCTGTTTATGTCTGCTTACCTGGGGGGTGGGGGTTGTTTGCTTTTAAAGAGGTAGCACTGACAGATTTCCAAAAGATAATTTCCTGATCATCCCCACTGCCTCCAAAGTTATCCTACAAGTCTTTCCTGCCTCATCACCAGCTAGCTTGTGCACAGAAAGCAGAACATGTCAGAAATCTCTGTCCTGCCTTGCATTTCCCCTTGGTCAAATATTTTTCAGGAAGTAGTTGATCTGGCCTGCAGGATATGAAAACCAAGGTCAACCACATCACTAGATGGCTGGTAAGAAAAGAAAATAATAGCACGTCTGAAAGGGGGCCAAGAGAATTAATTTGAAGGGGAAGTTATTTAGGATGAAGCTTTACAAAACGGGAAAAACAGCGCTATTATGTTTCACAAGACCATTGTCACAATGAAAGACACTGTGCCACTAAGATACACACTAACAAGGGACATACACATTCCTAATAAACACATTTACATACTGTTGCATGTGGTAATTGCTTTTATTCCACAGTCACTGGCTACATTTCCAGATCCTTTGATTTCTGTCCAACACAAAAACCTAGCCTGCCCTTGCTCATGAATTTTGGAAGGCAGCATGAAAATATTCCAATATGCAGAATGGGAGCTTGTACAAACGTGCCAGCAAAACGTAGCTCTGTGTGATGTGATGCATTATGAACATAATGCTTGCTTTTTTTTTTTTTTATGCACAGGAGCACACGGTCACTTCATGAATCACAGGAGAAGCAAGAATAAAGAGGAGAAAATACTGGGGGAAAGTGCCTTAGAAGTCTGTAGCTTCAAAAAAGGATTGAGGAACAAAATGACATTTTAACTTGCATTTGGCAAGATCAAGTTTGATTGCAGTTTATAGCAGCTCTCAGCAGTGCACTGGGAAAAACAGAGCCAACTGCTAGCAGGTGAAGAAGAGCAAAAGAGGAACAGATCAGGGCTGTAGCTCTCCTCACCATCACAACTCTTCTCTGCCCCCTCACCGTTTGACTTCCCTGCTCTGCTGGACTCGCCAATTGAACCAAGGGACCCAAGGCTCTGATGCTGCAGTAGCTCTGGGCTCCAATACCATTCTCAGCCCGTGTCACCCTCAGCAGGCAGCACCAGTTTGGGAGCAGCACGCTGGAATGCGTGCGGGGACGAGCTCAGTCTCCCGGCCCGAGCAGAGCGAGCCTCTGGCCAGAGCCTGGCTGGAATTTGGCACCCGAGCTCTCTGCAGGCAGGACAGATGGCAGGAGAGACGCGCCTGCTGCTGCAGCAGCGCTGTGCCAGCTCTCCGGAGGTGCCACGGAGGGAAGGCATTAGCAGGGAAGGGTCACCGGGATCAGAGCTCACTGCCCTGCTCTGCCTCCTTGCAGAGACTGCCGCAAACACTTGGCAGGAAGGGGAGGCTCCACTCCTGGATGCCACTACCCAAGTATTTAAAAGATCTCCCCTCAAATCACGTGTCCTGCTTGACGAGTGATTTTTTAATCTCGTCTCCGAACAGCTGTTTATCTATTACTCCTTTCCCTGTCCATTCCTACTGATTTCATGACTGCTCCTCTCACCATTCTCCAAGGAATCCAATGGCTTTGGTGGTGACTGAAAGGTGCTGAGTAATTTGCAGGACCATTTCCAGTTCAGATTCTTTGGAACGCTGCTATCAGTCAGCCTTGTTTTACAACAAATTAGCAAAGCACATGAAAACGTTCAGCTATCCACATGCACAGCCCAAATGTGCAATCGGAAAGAGATTAAACCCTTCCTCCAGCACCACTTGTACTGCACTTCCTGCAGTCCTACACCACACTCCTGTTCCACCAGAGCACAAATTACACTGCACTACAAATAAACAGAAAAGCTCCACAGATTTTTCTTTGTTTATCCTCCACAACATCTGCCAGAGCCAAATGAGAAGATCAGGCTTGGGTTTCAACTGAGATACTACAAGTCCTCCAGAGCCTGAAAAATCACACAAGGGAAAAATCTGATTTTAAGGCACAATAAGCATGTCTCCATGAGATATTAAAAACCTTAGCAAAATAAAAATAAATGTTCATGTAAACCAAACACCAGACATCATGTATTTCATCAGCTGTAGGCCCGCATGCCCAGGAGAAGAAACATATGCAATCCTATGGAGTACCAGACTGGGTGTTCAGGCAAGGCAGTTGCTATTTGTGTCTCTGTTCCCCAGCCTTTTTGGAAATGAAAATTATCCCTTCTTTCTCTCTCTCCCCACTCCCACTCCTAAATAACTATTTCCCAGCTCCCATTCCTACCCACTGTCTGTAAAATGAGGAAAATGAAACCAAATCCTTAAAAAGCCTCAACACCCAGAGACAAAACATACTGGTAAAACCAGGTATCATCATACAAAGTAAACTTGTTTAGGTGCTCAAGGATTTTTTTTTTTTTACAGATATAGTCAGATATCAAAAGCAGCCTTGAGAGAGCCTTACACTGCACACATGCTGTGAGTCTGTAAACTTTTTAGTAGCCATTTGCACATAAAAAAAAGCATGTTTTAAAAATCCTTGAAGATCAAAGCACATCAGAACAGAGTTTCAGATAAAAGGGAAGATAACATGGTATAGAGATCCCTAGAGTCAACCCAGCGGCTTTCATGACATTTTAGTCACATCTTTATTCCTTTCTACCTCCAAAACCCCAAAGGTCAATTTATTTAAATTGCTCAGAGATAAGCTGGAAAGTGAGAAAGACTAGAAGTAAATAGGGATTGACACACAGTGCACCTGAAAGATACTTTTCAGAGAAAATACTTCTTCCTGTATTTGTCAAACACACGGTACACTTGAGGCATTAAACACTATTTCAAATAATTACCCGGGTAGGATTGTAGAATCAGCTCAGGGGCATCAGTGATCAACTGCTGCTTCCTTGCTCTATGATAAAATATAAAATTGCTCACGTGAACCAGAACTCTCATCTCCTACAAGCTTTCCTGAGATACCAGCCCTCTGGACTGGTGGTGGAACAGAGCCTGAGCTGGTTATGCCTGGGGCAGTGGTGTGGATCAGCCCTGGGCTGGGGCATGATGTGCCCCCTCTAAAGACACCAGGCAATGCAGGTTCCTTGCTGAAAAACACTTACAGGAACAGGGTGTTCTCTCCCTCACAGAGTACATCCAAATCAAATCACTTGCTTTAGATTCTTTCCAAAATCTGGCTCTGGACCACCATCAGGAGTGAAAAATGCTCCCAACTCATTAATTTACAACCCCACATTCAAATTGAAAATCTTAGGGACAGCTACAAACAATCAGTCAAATGACATTACTTTGCATTAATCACACCATTGTTGACACTTGACAGCAGTGAACACATGATTTGTCTCATCTGTTTTAATACAGAACACTGTCAATTTACTAAAATTAGTTTACTGAGCTCTACAGAAAAGGATGACATTCCTTAGAAACCTTCTGGATCCAGACCTACTAGATCCCTTAATTTTGCTGCACTGTAAGCAGAATCCTTTCCTTAGGTCCAGTAAAATAGAGAGTTTTGCCCTGATTTCAAAGCTATTTAGCTGAGACACAAGAGATACAACAGGAAAGTTCAGATATATAAACTGAAAGCCAATGGACCCATCAGCAGAGGATGCAGTGTTTAAGAACACTATTTTAGTACCTGATAGCTATTTTCACCGGTTTTTAAACTTCTCTTTGCCCATTTACAACCTGGGACTCAATTTGCTGAAAATACCTCCCGTGTAGATCAGCTTCCTAAAATGCACCAGGATTTGACCACCTAAATAAAACTCATGTGTTTATGAACCATCTGTCACAGTCACAGGTCACTTCACAGTACTGGTCAGGACTCTACAGAGCAGATGCCTGATGGTCTGGGGAAGAGCTGTTTAAATGGGGCTGGGGAAAGCCCAAGACAGGGCAGTAGGTACTATCTGACTATAATTTAGGATTTTAAGGCTTGGGGTACAGGCAGCAGGAGAGACCCCTGTGCAGCTTGCAGACTGCAACCCACTGAACCATCAGCCATCTCCTGGCTGTTGGCCACCTTGCATATTGTTGGGGTTTTTTGTTGGGTTTTTTTATTGCAGTAAGTAATACTTAATTTTTACCAGATGTTCATTCATCAATATCCCCAGAGGCTGCTTCAAACACATTCACTTCTCCCTCAGCCTTTTCAAACCAATCAAGTCTACCAGCAACCCTTTGACTGCTCTCAGCCTTGCCACAAATCCAAAGCTGGAAAGGATGAAAAGGTGGTGGGGACAGCCTACCCTTTCCTGAGCCATCCACTGCAGCAATCCCTGAGTCTCACACTGCATTCATTTCCAGTTTGCAGTACTTTGGTTACTTCTGGAAGAGTCTGTAAAAGGTAACTGTGAGCAACACAAGCCAATCACCAAGGTTCAGTTCTCTCCACTGGGGCCAGCACCTCAGTGATCTCTTTTTACTTTATTTTTTTAAGGCAACTCAAGAAGAAAAATATTGAAAGCTACTATTTCTTTTGTAAAAGAAATGTCAAGAGGGCAGTAAAGCAGCCCCATGGGAGAGATGACAAACACAGGCCATACAAACCCTTTTCCTCTCTCTTGCTTTAAAGGTAAAGTGGGTGAACACACAGTGTTTCTCTTGGAAATAAAACGAGTTGGCTCAAACTCTCCAAACACAAAATTACTGAGCTTGCTTGGGAAATGTATGCAAGTTGTACTATTACTTCAAATGCTTACAAGATGGCTGGGGTGCTGCTAGCCAAGTGTGTGGGTCATGTGGTGCTTTTATTTGCTAATGAACACTGAGGGTGGGTTGGCCCTGGGAACAAAAATCTGAGAAGAATCATAACTTGGCTCAGGGCGTGCTCTGATAAATGCTGGGAACATGTATTTTAAAAGTATGTTCAGAATAAAGTTCCCTCTCATACCAGCAACTCAGGCAGAGATTTTTTCCCCCACTTAGCACCCCTTTGAAACTGGGGTACAGTTCCTATCTGCACAAGCTGATTTAAGACATCACCATCATTCATGTGAATTCACATTCCCACCCTTCAACCCCCTTCACTGGTACCCTCCTCTCTTTCAACCTATTTTTCTTTTTAACTACAAGAGTTTGTTTAAACAAAGAGACACTCTTGGCCTCGAACATATTTTATGTTTTTTTCCCATTCCCTCCTCTTGCCATTTTCCCAGCAGAAATCACCCTCACATGCAGTGTTTGCTCCGTGTGAAGGAACTTCCCACTCCCCAAGCTCATCCTTCCCCACCAGGGCTTCAAATCACAGTTTTTATGCTGCCCCTTGCACTGCAGCCAGGACTGAAGAGAGGAGGATCAAAGCAGCTGTGAATAAATAACACGAATAGTAATGGTGGTGTTATGAACATCCATTATTAATATATTTTATTTCTAAACCACCATGGCAGTCTAGACCACCCTGCAAAAGATGAGGTACATCTGTTACACACTCTCTTCCCAAAAGCAGCATAAGAGGAGGCTGTGGATTTGAGATTTGGATGGTGTCAGCAGACAGAAAAGACCCCACTTCAGATAAACTCAGATTAACATCCCAGGGGCTGGTGACTGGTTCAGCAGGTAGCACAGTGAAACAAAAAAGCTTTCTCCAAAGCATGGGGGTTTTAAGTGCTCTCTGAACTGACAAATACAGTGTTTAACAACAAAAATTTAGGCTGGAGATGCCACTAGCCTAGTTATGCTCAACTGTCATGCACCAATACGTGATTCTGCTGTTGTGTTTTCAAGAGATACTTAAACCATGAGTGTTAACATTTCAAAGCTTTAAAACACTTCTGTAGGCAGAATGGGCATAAAAAGCAGCGAGAGGCGGAAAGCACCGTGGTGACAGGCAGATGATTTTTAGGTCTCACTGCTGTTTCAGCAAGGTGTTAAAAGGTGTTAACCACAAGCCAGTCCCAGCACCGTGGTGCTTCCTGTGTCAGCTTTCTGCTCTCCTGGCTGCACCTCACAGGAGTGACCAGCTCTGAGGCTGAACAGCAAAACCCAGAGTGAGGACACACTCAGAGAGAAACACAAGCCTGGCTCAAAGAGGGAGAGAAAATGGGTTCAAAACCAACCAGGTGGCTCCCTGCAGCCTCAGTGGGCTCAGGCCATGCCCAGGGCCCCAGGCAGGATCTGCATGCCTGAGCTCAGCTTCCAGTGCTGCCTCTCAGCACTTGGGGCTCTCCCATGACTGATCACCATGCGTGTGCCATTAGAGACACAAGGAAAAGGGCAATTCTGCACTTTGCTCCTCAGTGCCAGAAACTGCCTCCTCCGTTAGGGATTCCAGAACCAGAACTTCATGGCCCTGGGCTCTTCACAAGTTAGATCTGCTCTGGAAAGAAGGGACTCCTCTCTTGCCTTTAGAGCCCAGATAGATCTGGGCTTCCGAGTCTCTTTCTGCAAGAAGCACAAAACCCAAACAAAAGCAAGAAACTCATATGGATTTGACAGGAAAAATTACAATTCAGAGGACAATACATTTGCTGGTACTAAGAGTACTAAGTTACACACTTCCTCAAATAATTTCTTCCTACCTAGTCAGTATTTCTTCTGTTTTAATGAAGGCCCCAGGAATATGCAAATGTGTAAACTGTTGGGAAAAGCTGTGATGTTAGTCATCACCTTACACTTAATTTTATTGAAAGGCAAACTGACATTTAAAAATGAAATACATACAGCCAGAATAAATTAGATAGAAAATAACATAAACACTGTTTAGAACAAACACTAATGGAAAAGTTTTTCAACACGATTTTTAAAATACCTCTACTCTTATAGAAAAGCAATTAAGTTGTATCTTCCTTCCCTACAATACAGTTAAACACTGCTAAATCAATTTTTCTGTATGTTTTTGATCTGTGACTCGTCAGCCAGTTATCAATGGGGATGCTGAAAGGACTCCTCAAGTCTGTATGACAAGAAGCCTTTTCTCAAGTACCAGAGACAAAAACAGGGCCCAAACAGCTCCAGTCCACAGAGCTTCAGGCCATATCCCTGAACAGTTACCAGCTTCTAAGTAAGGAAAACAAGGGGGAGCAGTAGGGGGAAATCAATGTTAAATTTCAGTAATTTCCTTTAACAGTTGATTTCAGTGACATAATTTTCTGTCTCTTTTTGAACAACAGGCCATCATCAGAAGGAAAATTAAAAGTCTCTGTAGAGAACAGCACTGGAAACACCTATCAGACTTTTAAAATTGTGAATTCTGTTCACAGAAGCCTTACCTGAACTCACTGTCCTGTACAGTGTGGAAGTATCACTGTTATGTCAATGGATGTTTGAAAATTATATTACCTGAAATAAACTTTACATTGTTGAATATTAAAGACAGTGAAGATTAAATTTACTTGTTCAGCACACACATGCTTCTGACTGTGCAAAAATATTTCCCTGTCCTTTCAGAGCATCCCTGGCCTGTGCTTAGGGCCAGCTTAGCAGCTGCTTTTAAACATCTTTACCATTCTAACCAGTCCTCACACTAATTCAAAGCACATTATCTTTTTCACTTCCTTTTAAAAGGGCTGCAAGAGGGATCCAGTCAAGAATAGCTGAAATATAAAACAGATGCTTTAATGTTAGGGATCTTTAAAGTTTCTGAGTTTTCACTACCATGTAATTTTAAGGGCTAATTATGAAATTACTGTCTATGCTCAAAAGAATTTTCCTCCAAACCAACATGCAAGTTCCTTTACCAGCATCCAAGTCACCCACAGAGATATTTTAGCAGGGTAACAGCCCCATGTTGAGCAGGCTTCTTGGCTAACCCTCACCCCCACATTATCTCAGTCCCAGCAGCACGATGGCTTTGGGTAATTTTCAATCACTAAAGCTGAGACAAAACAGATGCCAGCCTGTGTCAGTATTACAGTAAGCATTATAACCCTAAAAACAACATAGCAATAATGTGGTAGATGACATTGGCTTGTCTTCCCAGTGCTTGCATTTGAAGAAACCAAACTAAATAAAAATCCTCTTTCTTTAAATTGAACTTGACAGCCTTCGTTTCTGGCCTGGTCTGGTCTTGCACTCTGAGGAGACACAGTGGGTTCACACCAAGGGAGCAGCAGCTCTAACTCACAGTCAGGAGGAGAGGAGGGAAAACTCTGTTTCATTTTCAAGAAAGCTGTGATATGGAACAGCTTAGAGTGTGGTGGCAGAGACAAAATCTTGGCCTGCACCTTCAGGCTAAAAGATGGTTCATTTGACCTGTAGGCTCTCTTTGCTCTCAAACCCTCACCTCCCTTCCCCTGAGCTGTGATTCACTCAAGGCTTTACACCAAAGTTTCTCAACCTTCAGCTGCAGATGAACAATCCCTGTACAAAAAGGCTCAAAATCAAACTGTTTACTGACCTTTTAGTCAACTTTCAGAACCAGTCTGTGATCTGCAATCATAGTCTCAGCTGAAAGTTCTCACTGAAAACATTTTTTACACCTCTGTTTTAACCAGTACAACTCTGCCTAGTCAGCCAGGCACTTGCTACCACAATCTTCACACTTGTAGCATTGAACCCAAGAGGCCCTTGATGCAGGTACAGCCCAAAGATAGTAATTTGGAAGTGCACAAACAAGGATTCTGTAGGGGTGCATTAGCAGCCTGCTGCTTGCATTCTATTGTGCTCCTTGGAGCCAACACACACTTGCCAATCCCACTAACCACATTCTATAAACCAATTGTTAGTAACAGGAATAATAAGCTGCACTCACACACAAAGGGCTCCACAGCTTTCACACACAGAAAAGGAACTCCAGTTTCTCTTATGCCATGAGAACTTCACAGAACACTTCTACTGAACTTGGAGTTTGCAAGGAAGGAGTAGAAAAGCTCAGAGCCCTGCTAAGATCCATCTCCAACCTGGAGTCAAAGCTCCTGAGCACCTCTGACAGCGATCATTTTGGTCAGGAGCAGAATTGGGTTCCTCCCTGTGAGCATGGTGAGATAAGGATGCCCAAAGAGGCTGCCCCACCCCTGGAAGTGCTCAAGGACAGGGTGGAGCAGCCTGGGACAGTGGAAGGTGTCCCTGCCTGTGGGAGAGGGGAGGAGATGATGAGGGTTTGGAACGAGACGGTCTGTAAGGTCCCTACCAACCCAAACCGCTCTGTGATTCTAGAAATGAAACAAAGGCAACAATTCTGAATGATCATGCAAGCAAAATGAGCATTGGGGTTGTCACAAACACCCTTACAGACCAGAGCTCTGCAAAAATAAAGATTGACCACTATTCCATCTTCTTTTAGGATCTGTGGCTGCTCTGTAATTACACTCCACCACCAGACCTGCACACAGTCGCTGTCACACTCACACTGTGACCCAGCTAATTGTGTCCACAAAGATAAAGCTCACTTGCAGCCCTGGGAGCTCTCACAATCACAGACTGATACGAGGGGGTGAGGGAAGAAAGATCTGAAAGCTTAAAAAGTAACTGAATTTAGAAAATGCACAATTTCCAGTCTCAGGATGTGTGGCAACCCACAAAAACATGTTTAGAAATTCAACCAAACACACAGAGGGGAGCAAAACTCACCCAGGTACAGCAATGTGTCATAAAATGAGTAATGGTACCACTAAGACTCAATTGACAGCAAGACAACGACAAGCAAAATATATTACTTCATTTCATCTTTCCCTCGTGCTCCCTCAATAAATCCGAGGCAGGGAAAGCAAGCTTTGAAAGCGTGGATTGGTAACAGAGAATAATGAAAAAAATCCCAGCAAAATCTAAGGAAAACACACAACTAAGCAATGGAAATAAATTTCACTTTTATGTCTGCAAAACCTTGATGGTATCCACACTCTGCTTGCCCAGGGAAAACACCTCCAGAGTATCCATCAGCTCATTGCTGGGGATGTCCTCTCCAAATCCAGACTGACCCATCTCCGTAGCTGGGGTTCATGGACAGGCTTCTCCATGCTCACTGCACACAGCCAGTTATGGGATAAGGTTAGAAAAGACCTTTAAGATATCAGATATTTTCCAAATTCATGCCCCAAGTTGTTTCACATTGATTTACTCACACTCCTGTGTCTCAAGTTTCTTCTTGTCCTTTTCCCTGACAGGATCTTTACAATTATTGGTCAGCTTTTGCTCCATTAGAGCCCAAAATTATTTACCTTTTAAACAGACCTCAGAGCATCCCTTTCCCACCCCATCCCAGGGATGAGGCTGTCCAAGAAAGGTATCAGTGTGCTGCTCTATTATAATTCTGTTATAACTTTAGGGGACAGACAGCTGAGTTGGGAACAGGGTCACCTGTCATTGGTCACGTAACAGTTTCAAACTTCTCTTTGCCCCTCCTGTTACTTCAACATATTAAAAACGCTGCTCCTGCACATTCTGCCCTGTAGAATAGGGAGGGAAAAAACCACATTGAGCTTTCAATGGAAATTGTCTCAGTGGATTTGGCATGCGATGCTTTTGAAAGGGTCACAAAACAAAGCTAATCCATTGATTTCAACTTCTGTCCAAGTGTTTCTGCAGTAAACCAGTGGTGGTTGCAATTCACCATGGATTCAAAAGTTAAGAAGTCCAACAGGAAGGGACTACAATGTCATTTACTTCCAGGCCATCCCAAGGGATGTACGTTCTCGGCTGCTTGGAAAGAAGGAAAAATACCATGTATGTTTTCTAGGAAGAGTTAACTGAAAGGGTTTGTCTTTCTCTGTTTTCTTTCAATCTCTAACAGCAAAGGGGGAAAAATCCAACCTTTTACCCACTCATCAATTTAATAAAATGTCAAAAACACACAGGATCACTTGAGCATGTGGATTTGACTCCACTATTATACCATATAATTTCAACAGCCTGTGGTTTTATTGTCCACAAAAAGCAATAACTTACTGAAGCAAAAAACAACAGCAGTATTGCATTTGTGGTACAGCACCACAACACCCTCACAGCTAAAACTTGTATTTCCTCATGTACAAAAGTCATCAAGGCTTTTTGGGACAATTTCTTTTTCTTTCAAAAGTGAACAGGTGACAGTACAGCTTTATATTTAATGAAATAAAAATGAGAAGTCATCATACACAATACAGGAATTGCTTTATCTCAAATGACTCAGCTGTGACCTGTCAGAGGCCAGCCAGCACCGATACTGCTGCATCAAAACCAGATTTCATTCCTTACCTTCCCTGTCCCACATATCTCTAATATTTATGGGCAGTCTGGTAATGGAGATTAGGCTGCCTTATCAGGCTGCAATAAGACATGTTAACATGGAATTATGGTCCTTTAGCATAACCAGTAATGATGGGTAATGTTATTTACCTGAAGAAAGAAACATCACTGTCACAGCTGCAGCTCATTCTACTGAGTGTAATTTAGTTCAATCATTTATAAATGCCTGCCTTGCTTATACTTTCCATTTTAATTTCCTTGTACTCCTTTAGTACTCCTTGTACTAAATCTCACCATATTTAGAAAGACAGTTTGGATGTTCTACATAATAACCTATGAAGGTAACAAAAAGGAAAGCCTGACACAGTCTATTATTTTGGCAAAGTGAGTTCCATTAACCAGTCACGTCAAGTCAAGACTCACACTGCAAACAGAGCCCACACCTGAGGCACAGCCACGCCAGGACTCACCAGTGTTTGCAGAACAGATGGAGACACAACGTGTGTAAATAGCTCTGAGGTCACACTTCAGGTCCCCAACATTTTTTTTCCCTCTCTTCCCCCTTCCTCGAAGCAGCAAAATGATGCAGTGAAAGCTGCACGGTATCCTGCAGTGATAGCTCACACAACTGCATGCACCACTGCAGACAAATTCTGTCTTTGCTTCAGTTCTTAAGCTAAGCTCAAGACCCCATGCCTTACTCATCTCTCATAAAAGCAGCCAAACACCATAAAGAGAAAAATCCTTGCCAAGCAGATATGAGAGCTGTTGAGTCAGCCTCCCAAGCCCTCCAGCCCCCAGCAGCTCTCCCCATCCCTCTGCCACGGGACAGGTTCCCTCAACGGGGCCTGATTTGCAAAACAAGAAAATCATGGCAAATCACAATGTAACAATCATGCTTCTAATAAGAATCACAATTTCTCTCCCTCCTGTGGATTTTTTCCTCTCAGGCAATGCCAGCGCTTTAGAAAAATCCTACTTATGCTTACATGGCAAGCATTTGGGGGCTGCCCACAGCACTGCCGTGAGGGAGATGTGCAAAGCAGGTAAGCAGGACACAACAAATTCGTAATTATCTGGCATGATTAATACAGCAATTCTGCAAACACCTCTAAAGAGTCTATTACATTTTGAGGTCCAGCACAACAGGTTTCACAGGAGGAACAGGCGGACAACAGGGAGTTCTTACACTAAAGAAGCACCTTGACGATCAGCAAAAAGTTATAAAAATTCTAAAAAGAGTCCATTGGATTTTTCTTTCAAGTCTTTAAGTTCTCTGGCCAATTTTGCTGGTGATTAACAAAAGCAGCCCTTCAGAAGCCTGCTCATTCACAAGCCCACTCATTTATTCTCTGTATGCATGATGTGATCTTGGCACGTATGTAGACACTTGAAAAGAGATTATATTCATCCGCCAATATAGTTATGACTTCGCTAATATGTCTTTCCAGTCCAGGATATTTTTAAGCAATCTGAAGACTAATGAATCATAGTAAAGAAGAATGTTACTGGGCAGAATACATGAGGCATGAAAAAAGACGACAGACAGCTGAACAATTAATTTTCGATTACGATTAAGCGAGGACACTTTCTGAGAACATTTGCTCAGAGAAGACATCACTGGGCCTGTCATCCCTTTCTGTGACATGAGCAGCATCACTCAAACTTGGCAGGTTCACACAAACAAAGTGAATTTTACAGACTAAGCAAGTTAACCTTGCATATAAAATATGAACACACAGAGAAGAGAACCTAATCCTTAAAACTGCACACCTTAAAGCACAGACTGGATAAGTCTGAGCCTGAGCTGCTCATCCCATAGGCCTATTCTGCTAAAGCATAATTATCATCATACACCATCATCTCATGGGATTGCCCTGAAATGTTCTCAGAGTGGTTAGTAGAATTCTGGCTGTGCTGAATCATTTTCAAATTGGTGCTACTCTTACTGAGTAACTTATCATCTATTCAGAGAAGGGGAAAGTTAGATGGCTCTGTGTGACAATTCCCCATTTTACTTCAATTTAGTTAATTCAGGGAGAAAAGAAGAGGGGGATTCAAAAGCCAAGGAATTTTGAAGAAAACAAAAACTGGATTACACCCATGAGATATTTAAAAGACAATACTGGATTTTAAACTCAGAATTGCAACATTCAAAGAAAAGCAGGCTGGAATAGACTAGGAAAAAAACCAGCTATGAGCCATTAAGTCAGAAGTAGCAAAGAAAGAAAAAGTGCATTGGAGACCTTTTTAATTACTTGACAAGTATTAACCCCTATTAACTATTAATTAGGGAGGTGGGGTTTTTTTCTGAAGTTCAACACAGTGTATAAAATACTGTCCAACAAGGCTATTCCTGGTGGGGGAGAGGTAGTTTTGCATGGGGTTTCTTTGCCTTTTCCATGTCCCTGGTTCTCCCAGGCTGTTTCGGTGTTTCAGTCACCAGCCCTGGTGAACACACCTGGTCCAACAGGAGGAAAGGGAGATACAAGTGCCTCTGACTATAAGAATGTGCAGAAGAAATAAGCTTTACAGAAAGGTACTGTTTTAGCTGAAAATAAATTCTTAACAAACAAGAGAGCTGCTAACTCGGGGTGAGAGCTCTGCTTTACCTAGAAATACTGCACCCAGGCTTTACAGAATCATGTATGAAAGGACAAACTCTCTTTAAGGACATGCCCACTGAAACCTCAATTTTACAAAATGGAGGGAGAAGATGCTCCTGAAAGAGCATCCCATAGGAGAAGGGGCATTATAGGGTTTTTTAATTATTGTTACTGGAAAAGACTTTCAGCGACTGAGGGATTAATTCATCTGCTTTATGTATTCGATTTATTCACATACACACCATGTTTGTTCATTACACCACTCTTTCAAACCATGCACATACACACAGAATTCATTCGAAGCCTGAAACAGCCCACCTCTGAGCAGATGCAAGACTTGTAAAAGATTAATAGGCACAACAAGCAATCTCAGCTGCAGGGGGAAAAATATCCCAGTTAAATATTTCAGCGCTTTCATCAAACATCTGTCCTCTGGGCTGTGCTTGACAGAATGGCAAGGTACTGCTCACTGGGCTGCCTTGGCAGTGCAGGGCTGGACGTGCTGTAGGGGTGGTCTCTGTGAGAAGCTGCCAGAAGCTTCCCCCATGTCCAGTGGAGCCAAGGCCAGCTGCTCAAAGGTGGAGCCACCACTGGCCAAAGCTGAGCCCATCAGCGGCAGTGCCTCTGGGATGAGGGATTTAAGAAGGAGGGAAAAAAAACCTGGATAGGTTTTAAGATTTATGTTTATTTCTCACCACCCTACTCTGATTTGACTGGTAATAAATTAAACTGATATCCCAAGTGGAGCCTGGTTTGCCTGTGACAGTAACTGGTGAGCCATCTCTCTGTCCTTATCTCAAGGCACAAACCTTTTGTTGTACCTCCTCTTCCCTGTCCAGCTGAGGAGGGGAGTGACAGAGCAGCTTTGGTGGACACCTGGCATCCAGCCAGGGTCAGCCCATCACACTCACAAGGATTAACAGACATCTGCTCAGCTCAAATCAGCTTGTTGGTGGCGTGCCAGCCGAGCAGCACCTCGCAGTAACTCAGCATCCTGTTGTGAGCCTGTGAAGACGTTCCAGTATCAGGTCCCTTCAAAATGCCTCCCTCAGAAGATAACGGCACGGGAGGGGTTTTATGTCCATGCAAAATCAGCTGGTATAATGCATGCACACCACACTGGGAGCCTGCTTCCTAAGGGTGAGAGGCAGAGGGAGGCACTTATGCAGAGCTGCCTCATTTCTTGCTGTAACAGCCATTTGTGAAGGCAGCAAACTGCAAGCAGCAGTAAGTCTCAGTGCCAGACAAACAAGGTTGCTTGGAAATGGCAGGGGCTGTTTTTACTACCCTCTCTCCCAGCTCTAAAATACAGAATGAATGGGTGAGTTTTGAAATACTTCACACATATTCCAATAAAAGGGAGATGTGGAAGGACATTGGTACTAGAGGGAGATGCTGCAGGATGTATTTCACACGGGAAGCAAGTACAATCACTCAAGCAGTTTACCTCTGCAAGAGGTTTTTGGGCACCACTGCCTGCCACTGCAATTTATCCTCCCTCCCTCCCGTGAGGATTTTTGCTCACACCATGCCCATCTGCCCTTAACACAGCAATGCTCTCAAACATCTCCTGCCCCCATCACAGTGGGACTGCTCAGGACTACCCCATGCCCTAAAAATACTGGGCAGTTCCTCAGGCAGGGTCCCTGGGCAATGCCAACCCCACTGCACACAGGGGCAAGCTTAGGGCAGCCAAATGTTTCTGGGGCATGGCCCATGGCAGCTCCATTCACAACTCAACCTGGGAGCAAAATAAAAAAAAGCCCAGGAAAAGCTCTGACCTCTTCCAATTGAAAAACAATTAATGCAGCACTGTGGATATCAAATGGCCTTGGGACACCCTCAGAGGAATCACTAGACCTGGGGTTTCTAACTCACCTCACATGCCACAGAGCACCAAGGAAAGGTTAAATGCTCTGCACTTCCACTCCCAAACACAGAGGTCACATCTGCACTCCTGGCCCAAGGACAGCCAGCTGCACCATCCTCCCCTCCAGCAACAAGTCATTGTCACCCCCACACAAATCTCTTCAGCTGCTACAACCCCACGCAGAATCACGTCTTGAAAACAACCACATTTCCCAGGGTTTTGTTAAAACATGTGTCACAAGCTCAGCTGAGATCCCAGGCACCTGCTTGGGAGAGAAGCAAGGGAGTGAAAGGAGACACAGGCATTAAAGCATGTGAGAGCTACTGGAAATGCCAAGGGGGAGCCTTTCAAAGCAGCTTCTGCCACCCAAGAATTGGTCCTACCAGGCAGAGAAATTAAAGGCTGTTACAGCTTGGCAGGACCACTTATCCCTACTCCAGTGTCAAATGACTTCTTATGGCACTGTGACACTTCAGCATCTGTCACTGCTGTGGGACAGCTCTGGCTTCGGAGGAACGTTCAAAGCCAAGGATTATCAATACACACCTTCATCACCTGGTGCCTCCTACCAAGCACAGACTGAAGGGATTTCCCTGAAGCTGTGAGCAGCTCAGGAGTACAATTACCCTAACAGCAGCTTGCCTCCCAGAAGAGCCTACCTGCTTTCCAACAGGCACTAAAAATAATTTTCAGCGAGGCACCCAATGAACAAGCTGCCTTTTTTTCTTAAATGAGAGCAATGAAGTACTTAGAAGGTGTAACATTTAATAATATTTAAAACATAGAGGCAATAGCCAGGCTTTAACAGCTCAGAGCTGCCATTAAAATTAATAGGGCTACCTACTAATTACCTCTGAGTATCAGACCATTGGGTGCCTTGAGGATTTGCACTCCTCCTGTTTAAGAGCTGTGGCTTAATCTCTGTTTAGGCTTCCTCACCTTTTTTTAAATAAGCATACAATATAATGTTCCTTTTCTGCCTTTTTTTTTTTTTTTTGAGCAGCTATACATTTCATACTGCCACCCACAAAACAAAGAAACCACCAGGCAGGACCACAAATGGTCACTCTAGCAGGACAAACAGCAAGTCAGTGGGTCTGGTGTTGAGACCAACATTAAATGCCACAAAAGGTCAGAGATTGCTGCCTCACAAGGACTCATCCTGGCAGCTCAGCCTGTGTGAATATTCAAATATTGCACCCATCCTCCTGTGGGAAGCCTGAGAGTCCACGTCATTCACTTTGCATCAAAACCCAGAGCATTTCCTCCACTGCTGAACACAGCAGGCCTGATTGGCAGCAGCATCTCCATAATAGGAAAAGGTGCAGCGTGTTCACATGAAACAAAAACCACTGACCCCAGACCTGACAAACCACACCACCACTCCAGGCATGGCTGTTGAAGGGGAAGCCTCCCAGAACAGCACAAAGGGTGGTGCTGACAGCCCTCAAACTCAAAGAGCATCTTGCTACCACAGCTCTGCAAGGGACAGACAGGTTCCCTTCTCTGGGAACTTGCAAATGAGGTTTCACTCTCAGAAGTTTCACTGAAAATTTAATTATATTTTTATCCAGTTGAGGTCTAGAACTTCATCTACGTAGAAGCCATATGTCAGAAGACCCTGTTGAAAGTTCCCCACAGAAATAGTATGGAGAATGGATTGCTGTCACGTCTGAGTGGCTCCTCTCCTGTTCAGGACAGGGCTATCATGTTTTTCATAACTTGCTCAGTTTATTGTCTGCAGTCAAACAGCACTGCTAGCATTGTTACTGCCAAGTAAACCATGATATTATTATTCTCCTGAGAGTTAATCCACAACTCACTGAAGACAATGGAAAGCCGCCCCTTTGCTTCCACAGGCTGCACATCAGCTCGCTCAGGCACGCTGCTGGTTAAGTACACATTTAAGACATGAAAGCCATCCCTAACACCAGTGAGAGAGGGCAGACAGACACCCAGCACCCAGCCCCAAACACAGCTTTGTGCTGCTTCCCCAGCCCACCCATGGATTTCTGTCAGGCACAAAGATTACGAGATCCATCTCTTCACATTTAAGTATTTTCAGCTCTCTTGCATCAAGCCAAACCTCTCAACAATCTGAGGGTTATTTTCCAGGGCTGTCTCCAGCCTAGGGCAGCACTATCCAGCCCAGAGAGTGAGGATTCTGCACCCTCCTGGGGACCAAATGGCTCGGGTTGTCCCCGGGGGAGCACCACAGACATTTAGCAGCATCACTGGATTCATTAATTAAAGCCTTTGTGGAGAGTCACAGGAGAGCAAAAAGAAAACCTTCCAAGTTTTGCCACTGCTTCTCACAGGCTTGAAGGGAGCAGGGAATATGCACATTTCCATCCCAAACTCTTTGCAGTATGCTGCTCTCTTCAGAGCCACTTTTTTCTACAAACCATCTTAAAGCAGAGAAACGCAAGATTTCTCCTTCAAGTACAAAGACCAGCTGTCCCTCTCTCTGAAATACACTTCCTTCTGACTCTTCCTATTATGCAAAAAAGGTGCAAGGAAATATTTAAAAGGCAGCAAATTAAAGACTTATAAAGGGAAAACTTAATCAACCCATGCAAAGCAAAGCCCATGAGATTTGATTCAGGGCCCGGAAAGTTTAGAAAAATTCTTTAAAAGACAGAATATTTATATCAACAAGAGCATCCAGATTTATAGCAGCAGGAAGAAAAGAAGAGGGGAACAGTATGCAGCAATGCTTGGAAGGGATATAAATCAGCCTGCTTCAAGAGCATTTTAAGCTCTGAACTTTATATATAAATATAACAGTTGGAAACTTTCTGTGTCAAAACAGTCACTCCCTTCCCTCAGTTGGTTTTATTTCTCCTTCAAACACCGTGCAGCAGAGCTGTCCCTTCTCCCCTCTCTGCTCAAGTCCCTGCAGAAGTTCCCACCTGCCCTGGGGATCTGGGGGACCCCAGCTCCAAGCCCAGGACACCCCGGGCTCAGACCTGCAGCAGGTTCAAGCTGTGCCTGCCACCAGCACCTCAGCAAACAGCACTTGCACGTTGTACAAGGCTGTGTACCTGCAGATGCAACTTTCCAGAAAATTCAGCAGCACTGCAATGAAAGGATCATTTTCAAAGCTTCAAATCCAGGTGCTTAGAGTTAATTAAGTCCATTATTTGACTTCAAAGGGGAAAAATACATTAAAAAAATCAAAACGAAAATAATTTTCTTTCCACAGCTAAAGCGCTACAAAATCCATTTTATCTTTACATATCCACATCCTCTTTACAATGCTTTTTGAATGCTGGGCATGAAATCCTATTAATTTATAGGTACTATTAAAGGCATCTGAATTTAATATGCAAATGGCCAAGTCTTTTTTCTTCCCCTTTTTGCATCTTGGCAGAAAGCAAAAGCCCCTCTCGTTAAATGTGCCTAGTGAAAAACACAGCTAAGCAAGGCCAGCACCCCTCTAGCACTTGCCAGGATATTTTAACATCCATGACAACGTTTCTTGAACCCTAAAAATTGACATAATCTCTGCCTTAATCTCCTTTCTTGTGCCAGGCAGTTGATTATCCTCTGTTCCACAGAAGCCAAGCCACATCCCAGAAGCTCCTCCAAGCTCCCTAACCAAGGGGTCCAGGTTTCCACATCACTCTGAGGCTCAGCTGCTCCATACCAGGGATCAGCCCTTCCCTCCCTCCCAGGAAAAGCTCAATCTCCCCCTCCCAGCTGAGCACCATGGCTGAATTCCCCTTATGGATCCTAAATTCCTGGATTATCCAGTGACTGCATAATTATTGAGAGAAGATAGATGGGAGAAGGCATCCATAAATCTTTCATTTTTCTCAGGAAAATGAAAGAACGCTGCAGGCAAACTTTCCACTGATGTTTTAGTTGCTTCATTGAAAGCAACTGTGTGTTTTCTTCAGACAGTTGTTTTGCATGATTCATTGTGAGGCCATTAAAACAACTGAACTCTTGAATTTTAAGACTATTTGTGCTACCACACAGAGCCATTCCTCCTCTTCCCTCTCCTCAGCACCAACAACCCTTTATCTTGCTTGTCTCTCAATAAGATGAAAGAAAACAAGGCACGGGAGAAAAAGCACCCACACTGTCCCATCCATGAATCAGCCTGGCAGGATATAATTCTCACAAGGCAGGAAAGGGGGAGAAATTCAGCTGTTGGCAAATTTTCAGCAGCCAATATTCCTTAGAAACATATAGATTTGATTAAAAACGTTTGTTTTCTGTCCAAATCTGGTAGGAGAAAATGAATGGTGCTCTTTGTTAGCCATCAATCTTCCCCACTTGTCCACATGCCAGATGGCACCACACTTCATAGGAGGAGGAACAATAAGCAAAGAGTCAGTTGTGCAGTAAGTTTGCTTATAATCATTTCATCTCAAACAAGCAAAAGGAGAATAAGGATGGAAAGACGTAAAGGAGAATATTAGCTCAGCGTTCATTCACTTTATTTATTTTTTTTAAATAAACCCCTACTCTTGACAATGCTAATTATTGACATCTCTGAAATTTTTATTCCCCCTGATGGATTTTGCATTTTTAAGAGAGTTCTCAAATGGAGTGTGACCAACTTGTTATTAAACAGCCAAATGGAAATATTTGTAACCTGCAAGGGCAGCTTCACTCCTACGGCACTGACAAATGCCCCTTGCCCAGCCCCAAGAGCTTCCCTGCTGCACAACAGAGACACAAAGAGGGTGGGAGAGGAGCTGTGAGCAAGGACAGGAGCACAAACCCACCCCAGCCCTGCCACTTCCCTTAGAACCAAATCCACTTACAGGTTTGGTTTGTCGAGATGGCTGCTAAAAACAAACAACCAGATCTTTCACTTTCTAAGAGAGAGCTTCACATGCAAGTGAAGTCCCCGAGACGCCGAGGAGGAACCCCACGGTGCCATTTCACAGAGTCACACTTCAGAGCAGAGCTGCGCCTCGAGATTTGATACTGCTCAACAGCATCTGCTGGTATTGTGCCAATAGCATATGCTGGGAGCAGATATGGATTCCAGTGCCAGCAACAATATATATTTTAAACCCAGCTACAGAACAACAGAGCAAGGGGAGCAGCAAGGCCTCTCGAGTGCAAAGCAGAGCCTGCGTGAACTCCCACAGCCAAACCCAAACCCAAACTTCAGCTCTGTGAGTAATGGGGAAGCAGTGCCATGAACAGCTACATCAGGTCAGGCTCCCAGGAGTTCAGAGGGAGTGGAACCTGAACGGGTCTGCCCGAGCACAGGAGAGAGGGAGGTTCCCTGGCTCTCAGCACCAGGATGCACAACTGGTTACAGAGCTACAGAGCCCCATCCCCATGGCTGCTTTTCTATTCCTGCTGCAAAACACCACCAAGGGGATGGCAAAGGCAGCCAGCACACTGAGCTGGGGATCGGGAACAGCTCAAGGCTCACTGAAACAGCTCTCAAGAGTGCAGAGAAGCATTTTGGTTTTGCTCTTTAGGTATCATGATGACACACGCTGAACCAGGGGCTCTCACGTGTTTGTGAAATGTTGGACACGCACTCTCTCACTATGAGGATTTCATTCAGTCGCCCACATATTAAAGAAAAAATAAAATAAAATAAAGCCTTGAAAATTTTGGCTTTGTCATCCTGGCAGATGAAACAATCCTAGGGGAAACATTATTGCCTCAGCTCTAGCAGATCGGATTTAGACAGCCAGGATTCATTCTTCTGGCTCTGCTGTTGACCTACTGCTTGAGCCTATTCATCTCCCCTCTGTACTTCTGTTTGCTCATCTGCAAAATGAGCAAGATACTAATCTCCTGTTCAAAGCATTTTAAAACTGTGGATGGAATAGCTAAGTGCTGCTGGTGTGAAGAATCACATCTCTTGCAACCTTTTTTCCAGCTGTTAAGTAGTTAATTGCTCGATCTGAAGTGATCAGATGGTTTGCTCCTCTAACCAGTTCTTTCTATCAAACTGAGATCTTGACATATCGCTGAAAACATCTTGCAGAATTAATGGTCTAATTTCTCTACCAAATGTATTCGTTCCTCATCTGACAGTTTGGTGAGGTACAAAGCCAGGCAATGAAAGAAGCTCTGGAAAAAAACAAGTAGCAGTAATAGCACACACATCCTCCCCCCAAAGAAACCCCAAACAAACCCACAGAAACCAACTCACTTGGATGTCAAAATGTCAAGAGAAATTACAGCTGCCTAATACGTTAAAGGTAACAGCAATAGCCCCGTGGATGCTGCATTATCCAGCACCAAACAATTTCATGCTCTGCAACTACATCATGGGGGGAAAAAAAGTCACAGCGAGTCCTGGCAACATCTTAAGTGGAACAAAGTGAAAACCAGCCCTAGCTACAATACAGGAGCTGTTCCCGTTCAAAGTAACTTAATCTTCTAATGTGGCTGTGTACTTTAAATGCACAGGAGGAAGGAGCTTTGAGGCATTATCTGCTGCAGGCAGAGGATCCAGGGCAAGCAATCCTGGCTGCTGCTGCTCAGCTCAGTGCCGAGCACGGGGCCCGCTCAGGGCTGCAAACAGCTGGAGAAAGTCAATATTCTAAGGGTCAGCATTTTGTGCTGTCTTACACAGGTTAAAATAAATTGTTCTGATTGGTTCGGACCCCAATTTTAGGGATGCAAGCTTTGAGACAGCTGCAATCCTCGAGATGCAAACCACTGCTGGCTTTAAATGTCTTTTAAATGAAAAAGGCAGAAGAGATGCAAGTGAGAGAGGGAGTTTTTTTTGGTCTTGTTAAAAACCTTGGTAAGGGAGGCACAGGGAGATTAACCTGTGAAACATCAGAGCTGAGAAGTGTGTTTGAGTCCCAATCTCACACGTGTAACCAGCCTCTCTCCAGTCTATTGAGTCTGAAACTGAGCACTGCTCAACACAGATCGTGAGAGATATTCAGTTTCCCAAGATATCGCCTCATTTGCTCTCCTCTCACCAACAAAGCAGCAGCATCTCAGGCTTTCACACTAGCTGCAAGCATTCCCACAAAGGAGAAACTTTTTTTCTTTTTGATACTAATTTAGTTTTAATGAGCTCAGCTCCCATTTCAGTTTCTCTGCAAGATACAAAGTTATCACAGGAGGACTGGTAAATTATGTACCTTTAAGGATAAGGTGAACTTCAGACTTAAAAAAAAAAAAATCTTAAACCAAGATAAAGCGTTTTGCAGAGCAGAACTGCTGAAGACATTTAGTGTTACAGTGGGACCCCTCCCTCCTCCTGGAGCGTGAAAAGGAAAGTATCAAAGAGTGACAAACAGAGAAGAAAGGGTGTGTGCCTATCAGGCTGTCAATCTGCCAATAAATCCCAGCGCTCTGCTAATGCCTTCAGTTCCCGAACACGTCTCACACTGTTTAAAGACACTGTGATGTGCACTCTGAAGAATTCAAGGAGGTGGAAGCAAAGCCCAAGGCCTTTATGCTTAACTGTTGAGGAAGAAAAGGGAAGAGAAGAAAACCCTCAGCTATGAGAATTTAAGAGACTGCAGAGCTGAAGTGCACCTGCAGCCTCTCCCATTTATCACCTGCCTCTATAATTTATAGATTTGCACTTTATGCTGATACCCAGCCAGACATGGGAATATCTGTGCATGGCACAGGCTGAAGAGCCAGAAAATCCCACCTGCCTGTCCAGTATTCACCAGCACGTGAAAAAAGACACGGTGTAAAAAGCCACCATTGCACCAGGAATTAAAAATTGAGGTTTATTTTTTTTCTTGAGTAGAACAAAATGCATCAGAACACTGAACCCTGGGGGTGAAACTCTGCCCCGTGCAGCTGAAGGAGCCTGAAGGTGGCATCAAAAGCAGCTCAGCTCATCAGAGCACATTTCCACCAAACCCACAGGGCAGCATTCCTGCTGTTCATCTCCATCACCACAACTGGCTCTCAGTGCCCAGAGAGGTCAAGACCTCGCTGCCTTTTTTTGTTCCACAAGACTTTTCATACTCCTTCCTAAGACTGAGCAGCCGGCTCCGTGATGAGCCGGGCACCTGGCTGTGCAGGGGTGGATTAATAATCACAATAACATATTTGTGAGGCTGTCTGAATGAACCACGTACCCCCAAACTCCAGTCCCTTGCATTTTCCATTTTAAATTTTAAAAATACTTCAGTTCAGTCTTTCACAGCATATTTTAAGTACAGCACATACTATATTTTTTTAGTTCCTTATCCTGACTTTTAAGAAACTTCAGAACTATTTCTGATTTTTAATTAATTTTTCTCTTTTTTTACTGACTTTAAATTGTACTTACTTTTAGACATTATTTATTTTATTTTTAATTTTATTTGTTTTTAATCTATTTACATTTTTTAAATCTGCTCATTGACGGCCACCACGTACAACTCAGGCTGTCTAAAACATGCACCACACTGTGGTTTCAGCCCACTGCAGTCAGTGCTGCTGGAACATTCTCTAAGTACATCCCAAGTTTTCCCATGGAAAGTCTCCAGAGCAAGAAAAGCCAGGCAGCAATCAAACACCATTACAGCCAGACCCTTTGATATTTGCACGCTGTATCAAAGCCAAAGAACAATTCATTTAAAAATACTCACCATGGGCTATTTTTAAATTAAATTCTAAATTTATAAAGCCACACTGAGAAATTGAGATTTCTATTTTATAAGATGTTTTTTAAATCGTGGAAGCTGGGGAGGGGTGGGGAGAAGAAATTTCTCCATTTGAATACGGATACAATTGTAACTGCCAGCAATGCATTGCATTTGTCTGATGAGTCTCAGAGCAACCCTTAACCACCCTGCCCTTCCTGACATTGATGGATTGTGTAATTCCAGGAAGTAAAATATAATTATGGAGACAGATGAACAGACACCAAAGAAACAGCATAAAAAGGTATTGCATAGCCATAAAAAGCAATATTTCATATATAACATTATTAAAACTAAGGAAATGTTATCTAAGAAAGTGTTATCTGCATAAAGACTCCTTGCCTATTTAAACTCAAAAGGAGTAGATGGAATTTTGTTCCATGTATGGTCTAACAAGAATTTATTTACACAGTCATTTCAGAGCAGTATTTTAAGATACCTGTATCATTATGCAGACACACTGTATGAACTTCAAAAATATAATACATAGCAAAGCTGTCAGACTTTATCTCTTCCCCTGTAGCCAACCTCAGAACACCTTGCATTACCTCTCTGAATGGGCAACCAGGCTCCCATTTCCATGAGGGCAGACAATGTCTTGGGAAAGCAGGAAATCCCAGGGGAGAACATCTCAGGCTACAGACACTTCCCAAAGGTAATTCCTGAACTGATTTCTAAGTGATGGCACACATTCCTTGGCAAGGCAGAGCACAAATATTTCCTGCATGCATGAACTGCTGGGAGCCACCACCAGCCTGCTGCTGCTCACTGAGACCTATTCAGTTTGCCAACCCCTCATCTCAGACTGCGACCACTTTAAAACAGACAGTATTTGTTGCTCTTTTCCATTCCTTAACACAATAGGACTAATCCTTGTTCAACATTTAACAGGAATAATCTCCTCAAAGCACAGTTGATTTTTACCATAGCACTGGAAAAAAAATTCTATTTTCTGACTAAAGAATTGCTCTATAAAGCTGAATTACAAAGTGCATTTTCCTGTCTACGTTTTTAATAGCCTTTAATAACTAAAGGGTAAAAGGCTACTGAAGAAGGAAAAAAACTTTAAATAACACGACCCAAGCAGCAAATCAAGCACCATGCACATGTATCTTACACACACAGCCTCCCCCTTCAAATCCTAAGAAAAATGGTTTCTAGACAGATGGTGTTTTCCCTATCTTGACTCCAGTTCAAGCCTCCTTTTTGGAGAGACCAAGTTTTCCACTGAACTGCACATTATACACCAACAAAGAATAAATAGGCTAAATATAGCTTGCAGCCAAATCGCTGCAGTCTTGCAACGCAGCATATTCCAGAGTCCTCTGAGGACAGCCAGCATGCTGGCAATGCAGCCTGCACTATGTTTAGGTCCTCCACTTTATAAATCATTACCTCCACATCAGTCAGTGCCATCCCCTGCAGAGCCCTCTTGAAGCACACTGCTCTCAAAAGCAGAAGCACTGGGATATGGAGCCCTCCCTCTGTAAGCTGCTGCCTCTTTTGTTATGTTCTCCCAGCCAGCAGGGACTGAAATTCATCATCCCAGCCCTGCTCCTCGGGGAGGTGCATGGAGTGGCTGGTAGGGCTCTGCACCATCAGGGGATGCCCATCCTCCTCGGAGCACACAGCCCACTGAGGGTGTGCTGAAGGTGGAGAAGGCAGCTGCTGATGAGCTCACCTCGCAAAGCATCTGAGAAGTGACAGCTGAGGCTGCCAGACACCAAGGATCAGCACTGCCACTAAGAACTGAAGAAAAATCCCAAAACAACCACTACACACACTCAGAAACATTGCTCAGGTAAATGCTGAGTGCCCATGAACTTTTTGTGATGCTCCCCAAGAGCTGTGCGTTTCTTTCCCCTTAGGAAGCACTGCTGAATTTGTGGTTTCCCAGCCTTGTCTGTCTATTAAGCTTGTGGCAGCTTGTCTGAAGCACAGGTCACATTACACACCCTGCAAAGCACAGCACCTCTGCTCCACAAACAGCAACTCTGTGACATTCAGAGCTTTGGCCCCCTTCTGATCCTCTCAGGACCAAGGGTCATTGTTGTTTGCTGCTCTTTTTTTTTTTTGGGAAGCAGTTTGTTACCTGACCCACTGGGAGCCACCTGACCCCAGGTGAGCTGCTGCCTGTCTACTCCTTTCTTTATTTAGGTTTTATTTCGGCAGGCGAGCTCCCTGTCGTGGTGGCAACGCAGGAAACGCTTATTGTTTTACATGTTTACAAACAGCCCCTTCAGATCTCCCTTCCCTCTCTGTCCCCTGAGGTAACATGCATTGTAATAAATTCATAATTCGCATTAGGATGATTTAAACAGCTTTGGAGTGGCATGTTTTAGTGCCTTGATTCAATTGTCTGCCTCTCACACTGACAGCCCCGCTCGCTGCAGCTCCCGGGCGCTGGGAACTGCTCCTGCCTGCAGACAGGGATAACCATGCAGGGACAGTCACACCTTCCAGGAGAGGAACTAGGAACAGCCAAACACATCGGGGCTATAAACCTTTCTGTCTGGGGCTGCTTTGGGCCAGTGACATCAGGAAGCAGCTTTTAATCGCATTTTATTATAAATTCCTACCATCCAGGCAAAAAAACCCTAGCAGGTTTATTACCACCAAGCCTCCTTCAATCCAAACACCATCTTGCAAGATGTTTGCAAAGGAAGGAAGGCTGGGTTGCCACAAGGGAGAAGGAGATAAAACTCTTTGTCAGAGGAAAATGCCCAGGAGTCCCTCTCTTTGTTTAAGGATCTTGAGCAATGAAAATCCACTGACAAAACACCAGCACTTCTTCTGTTGTCACAACACGGGGAAATTGTTCTAACGTGTGACAGCAAAAGTTGGCTTTTAAATATTATAACGACTGCCTCAAAAGGCAAACAGCTGCATGTAAATACATAATGGATCTTGGATAACTGCTCAGTGTTTTCACCTTGTACCAACCCCAAACCACTCTCTAAGCACTCACCAGCTGTTAGTCACTGCCTGCTTTCCCTACAGATGCAAGAATATGCAGATGAACAACAAAAGAATAAAAACCAATGTCACAGCTTTGCTTTGATGTTTTTAGAACCGCCAAACTTAGTACACAACCTTTCTATATTCATGCTGCAACTTTTCTAAGCCATGCTGGTGGAAGTATCAAAGCATCAGCAATTACAGTTGTGACAAGAAAACCATTATAAAAGGGTCACACTGTGATTAAATCATATTTTGCTATTACAATCTGGATGTCTTTTTTGTTGCTTTTAATTAGCTGCATTCTATTAAAGATTTAAAAAAAAGTTTAGCTTTATTTTCCTAGCACCCAACATAGAAGATGCTGTTAAATTTGTTCCATATGGTTGGACTCGATCTTAAAAAGCTTTTTCCACCTAAACCATGCTATGATACCCCACTTGAAGACACCACATCAGCTATGAGGATTCCTGTTCTTGGAGTCAGAAGTGCTTTTTTTCCTATTCTCAGCCAAAGGAATCCACTGCACATCCAGAGCCACGGAGGAACACGGGGCACTGAACCCAACCCCGGGCTCTGTTTGACTAACAGAGGTTCATGTGGCAGCAGCTCATCCTGAAGCAGCAGCTTGCCCTGGAATTACCAACCCTGGCTTTTCTACCACCTCCACACATCTCAGGGGGCCTATTCTTACCTGCATCCACTTTTTTTTGAGACACAGGACACACCGTGTCCCAGCAGCAATCTCCCAGCCAAGTGGAGATGCTGCCTCAGTGGCATTTGCTGTCTTTCCCACATCCCTCCCATCCCAGAGGATTAACCATTTCTGATCAATTATCACCAGCATCTTTTCCTTTCTCTGCCTTTACTGTAATTCTCCGTTTGTTTCTGTTTCCAGGCTCTAATCACAGCTTCTGTGCTATTAGGTTTTACCCTATTTCTGTTACACTTCAAATTGTAATTTTAAACAGAAATAGCAACAAAATTACTTATTGTACTGCAATCAGCCAACTACATAAAGATAAATCATTTAATAAGTCATCCTAGGGATTTTTTCAACCTGTAGCAAAGGGTAGTAAGACAGGAGACCACCAATTAATCAGGCTCTAAGACATCTTCATCTTTGCCCCTCCTCTCTCAAACACAAAAGTGCTGCTTTCCACTGTCCCACAAATTACTTAATACACTTACTCTAAACCCAGCTGTCCTCAGAATAATTTCTGAATTACAGATTTCCCCTTTTCGCTGTTACAACCCTCACAGAGTTGAAGCACAACGTTCTTGAAAACACCAAGATGTGACACCCTTGGGTTCCATTATTGCTGAATAAAACACGGCCTTAACTTCTTTTCCTCCCCCTGGTTCCAGAGTTGAGCCTTGAAACACAAGGGACTGCCCTGCCAGGGAAACCATGCACAAAAGTCTTTAGAACAGAGATAAACTTTTCATCCCTGTATCTCAGAAAATGCAAGAGCTCAGACAGGGTAGATACTGTATTTTAGCACAATCCTCCAAACCTCACAGCAGGCTGTCAAATCATATTAGTAGAGATCTGTCTCATAACTCATTTGGGATGCACTCCTCAAAAATTCAAACCTCAGAACATATGTACCCATTGAGATAGGGCATAAAATTAAAAAAAAAAATCGACAGAAAAGTCAACAACAGTTTATAAAGAAGGATTATGGATGCAAAGAGATTTGCATCTGATATATAACCAAATCCCAGTGATCTGGATTAAAGCAGGAAAGCCTCCTTTAGATACCCAGAAAGTCAGGGCGGGGAAAAAAAGAACAATTAAAAATTCTACAGGGGCATAATTTAGCCCCTAATGCAAAGCACAGTTTCTTTATTCTAGAATGAAATTCAGTGGACATAATGCCTCCCACAGTTTGAAAAAAGGTGCTTGGAAATGCAGGAAATGAGAATCGGTTTATGCAAAGAAAATTAAGGAGATTATATGAGGTTGGGGAAAAAGGATAGGCCACAGCCCTTTCTCCTTCCACCTTCTGGCATCTTTCATTCCCAGGAAACCAAGCCACAGCAGTGCAGAGGGTGGGAAGAAATGGCCATCGATCATTCATACTGGAGCACTCCCCCACCAATTTCAGCTTTTCTCAAAAGCTGCATTTTAGCCAATTTCTCCACTAATAAGCTCTGGCCAAAGGCATGAGGTGCCCAGCAGAAGAAGGGCCAGGATGCACAACCCTCCAAGGCCTTGGCTGGCAGCAGGGCCCAACCTGAGCTGAGCCCTGCTAAGGAAACACGATGGCACTCCCCACCATCAGCTCCTACAGCAAAGGGATGTTTTAATTAACACAGTGTCACACAACAGAGAAAAAGCATATTTCGACCTGGATTAGCATATGCTTCACTTAACAATAATCACCGCATTCACAAAGAGCCTGACAGCTAAAGTATACACTGAGCTGGGCCTAAACAACTTTCTGATGTCAGCAAAAAAGATATGAATTAAGAAAAATATCATCTTTAGCTGACTTTATTTACTTTTAAAATCTTCTCCACATCCTATGGAGAAGAGCTCTTCTGTCCAACTCTTGTGGTGCAGACCAAGACAAACCCTGACTTCCCTTTAACAAACTGCGTATGCTCTGTGACAACTGGGGTTTTTTGTTTCCTAAGCAGAATAAAACTAGTTCCATCTGCACTTTAATGAGGAAAAGACTGCAGAGCTGGTATCCAAGGATGTCAATTGAAGACTTTTTAAAGACACAAGGTCCTTCGGGCTCCTGCAGCCTCTCCAGTGCCTGAGGAGGGGTGAGCTGTACAGGGCAGCTGAAACAAACCTGAGCAGCCCGAGCTGCAAATGCTCCCCTCTGCCTGACCTAGTACTTGGCTACCAAACAATTCATGAGCACACAGTGAACTTACAGAAAGGAAATGCACTTATTTTCTGCTTGGCCAAACAGTGAATCAGAGAAGAGCTAGAAGTTATTTGATAATGGCAGCAACCAGTGCAGTTCTTAATCACTGACGGTAAAAGGTAGCTAAGTAAGCATCTTAAACTGGGAAATCCCAATTCCTTGCAAAAGGGGGAAAAAGAAAAAAATAATCAATCACGAGCTGCCATGATATCCCATTGTTCAGCACTGTTAGCATTAGGAAACAGTCACAGGGGATTAAGGCAGCAGAGAACGTGCAGTAGTTCCTGACTGCTAAGCAAATGCAGGCTGCCTGGTAACACATGGCACAGGGCTGTGATTAATCATTACGATGCGACAGAAGGCGAACCACTGCGAGATAATGTCAGAGCTGAACCCTGCCCTGCCTCTAATGACAAGTTGCTTATCCTAACACACTCCACATTTGTATGGCTAAGAAAGCATCCCCAGCTCGCTCAGTGCCTTCTGACCCACGGCCAAAGACTGGAGGATGCAGCCAGGGTGAGGGGGCAGGTAAAACCTTGGGGTTCAGTCCTTGCAGGTCTAAAAGCATCTTTGATGGGACCTGTGTGAAGTGTTTCTCCAGGGAACGACTGAACACCACTAAGGGGGCTCCTCTGGATTTACAGCAACAGTATTTTTCTAGGTAGACTGCAATCGCCAGCAGCCTGTGGTGAAAGCAAAGGTGGTTTTTTTATTTCTATTTTTTATCAAGAAGCAGCCTAAGAACTTCGAGGAACCAACATCCACTTCCACAAAATACCTCGCAAAACAACTTTCCCTGATATTCAGGGAAATTGAAACTAAAATTCAAGCGACCTCTGGAAACTGTGCAGGTGGTTTGATCTATTCCCAGAATTGATTTTTTTGTTTTGTTTGGGTCTTAAGCACATGAAACAAGAAAAACTCAAAAGTTCAGCACCATCAGCAAGGGAAGGAAGAAAAGGCTACTGCATCCTTCATTCTGCCCACTGCCATTGGCCATTAGTGAAGTTCTTCTCTGCATTAAACAGCATTTCATGGGAACAATTATTTATTAAGAATATGGACAATAGCATTGATTGTTACAAGTTTGATTGATTAAACAGACAAATTGGCACAGTTTCTGCCTCCCTGCCTGCCATATGTTTCTTCTTAAACATCTGGCAAAGTCTTTGTTTTTCCTTGAGTAACCTAACAGGTGTTGAACCAAATCCTTAATGCTTCAGTTTTCCCATTGGAAGCAGATGGGTGGAGGAGACACAAGAATATTGCATTTCCAACATCTCTCCTTCCTTCTCCTCCGTGGTGGCCTCACTAATAGCCTGAGGTTAAAAATAGCAGAGAGAATTTCAGATTCATCATTAAAGCGAGCTTTTGATGTGGAGAAGACTCTTTACATCGAGACAAGGAAGTCAGACCTCGCTCCATTGATGTATTTTCCCCTGTTCCTTTTCACAGCACAAATGATACAAAAAAAAAATAAAAAAAGACTTTCATATTGCTGTCATTAAAAGTGTTTAACATCCTGCCTCCCATCTGAAGGAGATTATTTGTACCTTGCTCTTGGGTCTCCACAAGCCACAGTCTCCTCTGCTCTGCTGCTAGAAGTCACCGAGAGCCACAGCCAAGCTCTCGCTTGAAGTCCTACATTGGGCACTGCACCAAATTTGTAATTCAAGCTGAAAGCACAGAAACACAGGTGCCTAACATTGAGAGGGCACTCTTTATTTTGAAAAAATGCAGCACCACTTTAGCTAATTAGGTCTTATCTGTTTAAAGCTACAGGATAGTTTGATAACAATTAGGAAGGACTCCCAACAGGCTGCTGGGATCAAAGGCCCTTTCTGCTACGACGTTTAACAAGGAAATTAACACTTTTGCCAAGTAATTTGCACATGCTGCCAAAGTTGTTTTAACTTGCTGTAATATTTTAGTTTTAAATATGTACCTGCAGAGATGCTGCTTTAATTCAAGTGTTCTGTGTGCCAGCTACGGGCTCCCTACCACACCAGCAGCTCCCATTTACTGCTGGAGGGGAGCTTTCACCAACAGGATAACTCAAGTGCTTGCTTCTAGCCACTTCAAGAGATAAAAAAAAGGAAACAAACAAACAAAAAAGAGTTTGGAGGCAAAAATTCCCTCACCATTTTTTAGGTCTTAGAACCTAAACATTTCCAAAAGGCTACCTGTGGGATCTCATCCCTTAATGTCACAAGAATTCCTGAGAACTGTGGTGCCAAGATGCCATGCATGCTTGGAAAATTCCAACTGGATTCTTCTGATGGGTTTTTAATATTTGAGACTGGGGAGCAATCACGGCTCCAGAGAGCTGTAATGATGAATGGCTGAGGGACAGTGAAAATAATGAGGGAAAGCCCAAATTGAACAGCTGTATTTCATAAAGAAACAATAAAACCACGCATTGCAGTTTTTCCTTTTTAATTCAGTGTAATGTTTAAAGAGACATTCTGATACCCAGTAAATTATGCTCACATATCCTCTGTTGATTACTCTTTAATAAGATCAAGCTTCCAGCAGAGTAGGGTACTTGTCTCCTGGTTCCCTGGGATGCAGGGCAGGGCTGAGCACCAGCACTCCCAGTTGGGCTCTGGTGTTCCTTGATTTGAGTCCATCGTGCTGCACCCTACCAGAGCCACCCTGCTGTACCCTGACCCACGGGCATGCCACAGGCACTGCCCTTTGTGCTGCTAAACAAACTGCAGCATCGATCCTTGCAGGAAGCCTTTCCCCAGCTGCTGCTAGAGATGATTCATTCATTCAGCATTACTCAGCCCAGGTTAGCAGCCAAGAAGCCAGAGTTTATTGAGGGCACCAACTCAAAGCCGAAATTACATTTATTTCTTACAGTAAATCAAGAGCAGACAAAATTAAGAGAGACAACAGGACTGTGGCTGAAGCCAAACAGTGAAATTTGGAGGGCTGGAGACAGCCTGACACTGCTTTTCTTCAGTTTCCTTCCATAAAGAGGGCAGTGATGGCTTTCACTGGGTAATGATGGCCAGTGGTGAACACAACAAAAGCCTCCAGCCTTCACCATCACCTCAGCCAAGGCTACAGCATCACCCACTCAGCTTCTACTCAGACACAAAGGTTTCAGCTATCCAGTGATCCTAATTAGACACTGGTCCTGTTTCATTGAAACATTCCATCAGTGACCCCGTGGCACCAACAGCTGGCAGCTCAGGAGAGCAGGGGTGCAACTTCTGCAGCACATCAATTTAAAGAGGGAAGATGAAGTGCCATCCTTGGCTCTGCAGGCAAAGGGAAAACTGTTTTTAAATCTGGAACCACTAAATACAGACTCTCACCATGCAAACGTACCACTTTCACGGACTAGACGGCAGCAAAAAGCACTTTATTTTTACTAGCACTTCTTTTGTTCTCTTTAGTAACTCAGCCACATCAGTCAGTGACCCACTGCAGCACCGAGCAAAAATACCCAGGTCACAGGGAGACGCCTGTGAGTCAGTGAGACACTCCCTGTGTCACAGCCCCGGGCGTGCTGGCTGGAGCTGCAGAGGTACAACCAGCACAGAACCACATCCTGCCCTGCAGCAAACCCCACCACACTGCCACAGCCCTCTCCCAGCTCTGAAGCCACCTCCAACCCTTCAAAGAAACCTTCAAGTTCTTCACCGCTTTTAATTACAGCTCTTAAAGTGCACCAGGTTCTCAAGTTTTTAATCACATAAGCTTTGTGAATTTATTAGCACGACAGCAGACAGCATCAAGACAGCAGGAGAAAAGGAATTAAGAGTATTTGCAATCTTTTTGCTGCTTCTGTTCAAATGTTGATCGTTACACGCCGAGAGACTCGCAAGGCTCAGCATTACCATGTTACAGGAGCCACTGTGCTCTCAAATCAAAGGCTAAAGGCTTAAATCAAAAGCAGAGTGCAAGGTGCTATAAAAAGGCTGAGGAACAAAAAATAGCTTCTGACAAGTTCTAAGCAGACATGGCCAGCAAAGAATAAGAAGACATCAGTAGCAGTCACGTATTTCTCATTTGACCTTGGGCAAATTGTTTACTTTTTGCCTCAATTTCCCACCTGTAAAATCTAACTGATAATACCAATTGTAGCCAGAGCTCCCAAGCTCCAAGCCTTAGCCAATACACTCCATATCTAAAAATGAAAAACAGCCTTTCAGTCAAGTAGCTATTCATATTTTTGGATACAAAAGTATCTGCTGATTAGTCAGGGTAACTCTTGAACTGTAAACCAGGGTTTTATTAGAAGAATTTTCTCCCTGAAGTTAATTATTAAATTAGACACGCTAACCAAAAGTAATATTTCAGAAGTGATATTTCATATTGCATATGAAGTGCAGGTACTTTCCCCAATCCTTAACAACAACAGCATCTCTGACAAAACCAGTGCACATCAATCTGCTGTTATACAGGAAAAGCTGCATTCTAGATTTGGCTCAATATACATATCAGGAGACAGAGAATCAAATCACCAGAAACCTCACTCTTCAGATGGTTTGTTGGATTTCTGAGACTGAAGAGCTTTTTCTGGCTCATACGTGTAATAAGCAAAGTATAGCCAGGAAATTACTCACTTCTGAGGACAGGTCTTTTTAAACCCAAGCCAGAGAAGGTCTGGAGCATTATTTCAGATGACAAGCAATTAAAAACCAAACCAACCCTTCCCCAACAGTTGCAAGAAGCCAATCCTAGAGCACAGTAACTGGAGCCAGTTTTGCAAGATACTTTCTGAAAGGTGGAAATTTGGCTGTGTTCCAAATCTGAATTTTTTCCCCAAGCCCTCTCATGATAACTGCAGGGACAGCAAGACAGGTGTCCCCACCCTTGCAGAAAAAAGATTGTCTCCAACCCCTTGCACAAAGACAGCCTCATAAATTCACTCTACTTCAGTTTTCTCTCACTTTCCTCACACAGTTCCCAAGAGTTTCCAAGTTAGAGAAAATATCTCCTGTAGTCCTTCAAAGCTAAGGATGCTGTGCAGGTGTTAATTATGGTCATGGATGGCCAACACCAGGGCAGGCACACAGGACACCTGCTGCAGTGGTCACAGGCTCTCCAGAGCAAAGATTAGAGTCAGTCAGAGCAGGACGAAGATTGTTCAAAGTCAGTTTGATTGACATTCTCCTTAAAAACCCTGGCTTAATACCAATGGTGAAAATAGCTTGGATTAACACAGCAGAACTGTGCAATCAGGTACTGATGGTACCAAAAAACTCACCAGAAACATTAGCTGAGAGTAAGGAGACAAACTTACGGGAAATAAATCAAATTCAGAAGGCTCATTTCCATTTCTAACGAAAATAATTCACAGGATAAGGAACACTCAGGTGCAGCCAAGTCTCACTGACTTCCTGAGTCTGCTGGTGGAGATTGAGGAATCAGATTCAGCAGCAAGATCTAGCAGTGCAAGATTTAAACCTCAGCTTCCACTGACTGGAAGAGGGGAAAGCCACACCGAGAACAGACTTTAAGAACAAAAAGGTACCAGTGGGATCCTTTCCCCCCTACTGAGCAGCTCTGCTTTCCTGGCTACCCAGAGCCACGAGCACCCCAAACAGCTCCAACTCCTCCCTGCTGCACTACCTCACCATTTTAGACAAGTGCCCTGTTGCTGCTGCAAGAAATACAAGGAAGTTTTCCAGCACGAGAGTGGTAGCAGGCAATGCAGTAAAGTGAAAAGCTGTTGTTGTGAGCCCTGGTGGACCCCTCAGCCTTCCCATTTGTGGCAGAAAAAGTAAGAGTTTAGACAAGCAGGCTTGGCGTGGTCATTAATCACAATCACCAGCAGAGCAGGTTCCACAGCAGAGGGAGGACCAGCGAGGCAGAGGGGGAATTGCACTTGGAAAGAAAGGGACTGCCCAGACCACAAAAGGTAAGCAAGGAGGTACAAGGCAACAGGAGTAATTGAAATACAAGTGTCAAGTGAAAAAGAAAGCCTGAAATGCAAAGCCCAAGAGAAAGTGCAAAAGCACATTTTGAGCAGGCAAGCCCACAGAACTGCGCTGAAGGACTGCACACCTTGTTTTCTGCTCGATACAGAAACACACAATGCATCCCCACATTTGACCTGTGCAGTATTACTTTAAAACTGCTCCCACCAGTTAATTCTACAGCCAAAATCTCACCAGCCAGTTCTAATCCTTTTAAATGGTGGGGGATTTCTGCTGATCTTCTATATCTAGGGATCAAACCAGCAATGCAGAAACAGGAGGGGGGAAAAAATTGAGTTTATTTTGATTTAGCACTGGGATATTTTGTATTGAGCAATGAAGTAAATGTGACATAGCTTTAAAATAAAATCCATAATGCTCTTCACTGCAAGCAACTCCTCTAAGCATTAATAGGAGCAAAAGGATCTTATTTTCCAGATCTTTCCCTTTATGGTTTCCCAGCTCGGGCTTACATGTACTTAGGAAATCCCTGCTGCAGACTTGGATAAAAGGTCTCATTTTCACACCATTTTGCACCTAGAAATGGTGCTAGAACATAAACAAACCCATTCTGCTTCTACTTACAGTTCTGAACGCCTCAGAAAAGAAACCTCTGGTATAAAGAACACGGTGCTGCCTGCCCAGGGCTGAGGCAGGCTGCAAAGGGGCTCGTTCCACCACTGCCAGTGGGAGTTTCATTGTGAATATTTTACCTCCAGCTGCAGCAGAAACAACACCAAGGCTCCCCACTTAAAACATTTCCAGATCTGTCAGTAACTTCTAGAGTGACTGGGCTTTTTTTTTTTGCACCGATCTCCTGTGCACTGAAATGTCAAAATTGAAAATAATTGAGACCACATGAAATAAGTAGGATTTAATAACAACTGTCAAGAGAACAAAATTAATAGTCTTCCATTTCCACATTTCTATAACGAAAACTTTAATTTCTGGAAGAGCAGAGCCTCCCTGGTGTATTTGATCTGCTTCATTAGTTGCCAGTTTGGAATCGATGCGATCAGCCCATGGCAGGTTCTGTTATTTAAAGATGTGAATCAACACAGCAGCCCATGGTCCTCAGATGGCTCCAAGAGCTCCAAGATCCCAGGCACAGGAAAACACACATTAAACTGCAACTCGACACACTTGTCTCGTGGGACATTTGGGTATTCTCGTGACGCAAGCCTGGCTGCAGCTGGACTTTGCCCACTGACAGTTCAAAAGCCGACTGCCAAGTCACTTGTGAGGTTTATTGACACTGCACACTGGACCGAAGTCTGATTTAGAAACACTGCTCAGCAAGTTTGGGGATATACTTTGAAGTAATTACACAAACAACTCCATAGACTCAATCTAAAATTCAGCTCCACAGTCCAAACAAGTTGTTGGTTTTTTTTTTAATTATATAGTTCCAAGACTATGAGGACTTTGATGCAATTCAGCTGTGGGGGACAGCATGCCAACAAAGCACATCTGTCACTAATAAAAATAACAAAATGGAGCCTGGGTAAGGCCTATCTGTACTACTGCATCAACTTCCACTCATTCCTACCAAGTTAGACTATTAATAGCACCATCGAGGCAGCAATAAACTAAATACTTATAATAGCTGTACTAGAAAGTTTACCAAACAAACAAAGAACAGTGCAAGGATACCTAATAAACAAGGGCAGCACAAAGAAGCCTTAGGAAACACACATTTTGTTGTGCTGCTCACTCTACTGTGTTTCTTGCAATTAATACAGCTTGCAATTAATACATCCTCATGATGATTTGGGAAGCTCCCTCTCCCCATTTCAGGGAAGAGCACAGGTACAAAGACTGCAAAAACACAGTGGACCAAGGCATGAGAGGAGACAGGGATGGGGTGAGTGAAGTCGAAGCTCTGAGCCACGGGGCCATCAGGGACCTGCAGCAGCAGCAGCCAAAATCACACCTCTGAGATCTGGTGGAAATAGAAACACTGTGAATGTCATTCAGAAACAGCAATTTTCATGCACCTTACTGTGGTTGGAGTCAAGAGAGCTTGACATGTCTAACCTTGGGAGACAAGGCCACGTTCCTCACCTGCTCTCCCCTCTAAGCCGAGCTGAGGGAACCAAGGGAAACAGGGATGTGCCTTTGGAGGTTGGGAATGGCACATTGCAAGATGAAGCCTTTCCCCTCACTCAGCTCACACTGCAGACTGTCACACACAACCTAACACCACCTGAATCTGAAATCAATTTCTCATCTGCAGCTCTCCTCTGACATTTCAAATTCTTATTATTTCATCATGTGAAAAAGGCCAGTAATTGCATGAGGGAAACTCCTCAGCTCTGGGCATGGCAGGGAAATCAATTAAAATGTTCTGGTTTCATTTAGGGAAAAAGGGTCATTCTGCTTTAACCACGTTAACACAGGAGTGAATGCAGAAACCAAAGCAAACCCAGCAGGACGGACCACTGCCATTAGGAAGTGCTGACAGCACAATGCAGCTGCCATCCAAAGCACTCCTAACTGAGATTTCTTTTTTTGTAAAGAGGTTTGGTAGCACACAAATCAACCAAACATCACTTTGCATCCATAAGAAATTTTTTTTGCATCTCTCAGCCAAGTTCCCCCATCAGACTGATTCATATACAGTAAACCTAAACAGACTGAGAATCATGCCTGGCAATTTCACTTCCTTCCCAGTTTCTATCCCTTATGATATTCTTACTTCACTAGAAATACCACGTCTCTCGGGCATGCTTCTACCAATTTAGCTTCTTCTGCACAAACTACAAGCAAAGAAGCACATTCACCCCCACCTGAAAGCAGAAATGTGCTGCAACAGTTTGTGGTAGTGGGGTTTTGTTTGTTTACGTGCACACACACATAACAAGGCCATGAACAACAGATGGGGTTCAAACCTCTGGGAAGCCTCTCACATGGCTTTAGAACCTACCCACTGAGGACCTGAAGCACAGCTCCTGCAGTTCAGGGTTAATCATCCTTCATTCCATTCTGCCCATCACCTTTGCTGTGCAGACCCTTGGGGCACAGCTCCTGGGGCAGCTGAGTAAAACAGGACCTGGTCGAGCAGGATTTAGCACAGCACTAACCTCACTGGGATCTCCCACAGCAACTAAATACTCCAGTATTTATTTATCCACTTAAATGTACATTTTGAGCCAGCATCTGCTCCAAGAGATATACACATATGTAAGTCAGCAGCAGGAAATTGGGTCTTCTGGGAGATCATTATCTCTTGGCGCTGGCAGAGAGAGGATCCCTTGGAGAAAAGCACCAGATCCTACAGCATTATGCCAAGCACTGCTGAGGCTGCTGATGCACCTACAAGAGGTGTCTCATTCCACCTGCACAGCTGTGGTGAGGAGCCAGTATTGCCTGCTGCCCCAATCACATGTAAACACCTCCTCCTCCAAACCCAGGACTCATCTGAGAGGAAACAGCTCCCTTCTCTCCCACTGCTTTGGATACAGGAACTGACTCATCAGCAGGGGGTTTTCCCCTCCCTTTTTCTCATTCCAATGCAGATATGAAAAATAATAGTCTTGGTTTCAATATTTAATCATATGCTTCATTTAATAATGAGTCCCAGAATAATTTAATCCTGGCTATCAACATAAAAGAGATATTGTTCTTTTCGCTTGATTATGTACTAAAATAAAATCCCCTCTGCTCTCCAACTTCTCACAGGCCACAGTTTTGCTCGTTCTAACTTATAATATAAACACAAATTATGTTATAGATGTGATTACACACACAATACCTTGACCTGCATTTGGAAAGGGGCAGGGGATGCTCCTCCTAGCAATTTCACCTGCCTAATTACAAATGCAGCCGTCTCCCTTGAATGAACAAACTCGCTTATGAAACGGAGAGGGAGCTGACATTTCATGGCACATCGCCTCGTGCCTCAGTGAAAAAAACCACATCACGTGCCACAGATTTCTGGAAGCATCACCACTCCCTTATGGTACGTGATCTCTTGCCAGGAATAAATAGGACAGACTCCAGCACTGGAATCACATAACATTTGGCTGGCACATCAATTTTCTTTTATTGCGCATTATTGTACCAAACGCACTGTTCAGGTACTGGCCACTCTGGAAAAACCTCATTAGCTATGAGAAACCTGGACTTAAGTATGAGGTGATTAATAATCTGGAATGTCTTGCTTAGATACCCAGCAAAAACTTGAAAAGAGTCCAAACCTCTGAAGAGGGCAAGTACTTTTGCATATTACCTTTATGTGATTTAAATGATCCCCCAAAACTCGCTCTTTCAAGGACAAATGGTGCCTGTTCTCCACACGTTTGTTAATGCTTTAGGAATGGTCTCCAAACATTCTGAGTGTTTATAAAGCACAATAATGAAAATGCTGTAATTTTGCATTAAATATTTTAACAAAATTATTCTACCTCCACAATATTTATGCACTTAAAACTCTCTGCTTTGTTTTTCTCTAAAGATCTTTAACTTCAGCTCCTCCATCTTTTTCCATCTGAAACATTTCTGCTCAGTATTACATGTGTGCACTCCCACTCTTAAATCCTCCTTCCTCCTCTGTTTCTCATCGTGCATACTTCCTTTGGAAACATTAAGTAGGATTTATCACTTATTTCTGGAAAAAGAAAGCGTTTAAAATTTGAATACAAGTCCTTCAGAGATAAAGCATCCCAGGTTAAATTTAATGATGTCCAGGGGAATACTATGCAAGTGATGAGCAGCCTGCTAATATGTCAGTGCTTTAGGGAAGAAAAATATCAATTAAATTTCATAGCATGCAACTACATACTGACCTTGAAAGCTATCTCTAACTTAGTTTAAACTTGAAAATTCAAAGTCTAAGTCAGAACTTCTGCCCTAATTGGTTTTAGCACCACCGAAGAAAGGCACAATTCTGTGGAGACTACAGAAATACTAAGAGAATCAATCTGGAGAAAAGAAGAATTCCCTCAAATCCTATTAAGTGTTTAACCATGACATTTGTGTGTGCATCTGGTCTCCCCCCATCCTAGGTTTTGGCCATTGCTTCAAGAGATACTGATAGTTCTTTTCTCTTTCAGCCTTCTGAAAATGCTAAAAAAACCCAACAGCCACCATAGCCCACATCTGCCAGCTCCACAGCAGTGTCACCCCAGTGCCTGAGTGAGGATTTCTGTCACTGAGCAGTTTATTACCAAGAGAAAACACCAACCCAGCAGCATGGGCACAGCACATGGGCAGCAAGGGCCACACAGCAGAAAGAAATCTGCTGTTACCAACTGCTCCACCACTCAAAGGAAACCCAAAGGGGAAATCTCTCACCTGCAGCCACACTTCATTTTAAAGCCTCTCCCACAGCAATGACCTTTTCTAATCAAGCTGCAATTCAGAATGTTCCACATACTCCACTGCAATCCTAATGGCAGGGGATTGTTTGGGGGCGGTTTCAATTATTATTTTTATCTGCACTGATCTAACTTTTCAGTTTGAGATATTGCCATCAGGAAAAAAATGAGAGTAGAACATACACCTGTCTTTCCTACTACAGCATTGAAGCAAATAAAAAATCCCATATACTTACTCAGAATAAATATAATTAATGCCTTTAAATATGTGTAAGCTGCAGATCCAAGCCACAAAATAGAAAAAGGAAATCATACTTTGTATTTACACATCATATATAGAAAAGCCCAGCTCCTTCCAGCTACAATCCAACTGGCCTTCTGTAGAAGTTTCCAGAGTGCAGGCAGCAACAGCAGAACGTAATGCATGTGTCATTGTTAGAGGAGAGCCAAGCATGTCTTCTCACTGAAATTCTTCTGGACTTTGTATCAGTAACAAAAGATTTTGAAATTCCTCCAACATTTCTTGGAAGCTGAATTAAAATTTGTGATAACTGAGCTGATGAAAAGTCACAATGTTGAAACAGCACAGCTCCTTCCTTCTCACCTAACAGCACTTACTCTGGCTAGCGTGAGGTGGGATCTCTTTTTTTACTGTGAGACTTAATGTGGTGACTCTTTTCAGGTGAGAAGATCATTTACATAATGACTAGCAGCTGGCCAGAACACCAGGTCAAGTGAGCAGATAGCCAGAGCCATTAACCCTATCAGTTAACCCTTGTAAGAGTGGTTTCCTTCCCCTTGCAGCAAGTGGAATATAAAATCCTGCATAATTAACGAGTTGTCCAAGTCAGCTCTGAAATCCAGAGCTCTCTGAAATCCAGATCACCTGATTTTGAAGAAAAAACATGAGAAAACAAACGGGGTCTTCTGATCAGGGCTCACAGACAAATTGAGACACTGCATGCCAGCTCAGCCTGTAGATCAACAAACCTCTACCAGCTTCACCAGCACCAGACTGAGGCAAATTCTGCAGCAGCCTGAGGCATCCACATCCATCAGGCCCACAGCTATATACACATAAATACACACACAGCTCTTTCCTCTGCTTTGAAACATCCTGCAGAAGCCAAAGCATGAACTCCTCCTGCAGAACAGCCTGGGCTCTGTGTAACATATGAGGTTCCTTCACCATGAAATTTGCTCTCAGACTTCTTAAAGTCTGAGTAATTATTTGAAGAGCAAAAGACAAATCAGACAGCTCCCAGCATCGTGTTAAGGATCCCAGGAGCAACAGAGCAGCTCTTTATTCATGGAGTGTGAGCACCAGGGCTCAGCTCAGAGGGAAGCCTGTGAGCAGACAGAGCAGGAACCCATCAGACTGAAAAGAAATGCCAGAAATCAGAGGCTCAGGCAGGTCCTCCTGGAGCAGCACTCCAGTGCAGCCCTGCTCCAGCAGCCCTCAGATAGCTGTATCTTCCTTAAGTCTCTGTGTAACGGGATAAAATGAGATGCTGAGGTTCAGTGACACAGTCCAAAGGGAATTAAGGTCTGACACGGCCCTGCTTAGAGGGGATAGAGATAAGCCTGCAGAGAACTCTTACCTAGAGCAGTGCCAACAGGCAGAGCTACCACGCAGCTTCTGGGCTGCTGTAGCACTTTGGAAGCAGGAATGTTTAAGGTGAGCAGGCCTGCCTGCTGTGGGCACGAAGGGCTCTCCTGCTGAGGCACGCTTTGCTCCCGGGGTATTTTCCCTGCATTGTTCAGGCTGGGGCCATGGAACAGCAGGAACAGACTTATTGTCACACAGGTGTTCCTTCCTAAAGTCCCTGGTGGCAGCTCATGGAGTTTGCTGACCCTCCAAGGTGAGGCTGCAACAGCTCCCACCTGGGGCTGACAGCAGCTGTAAAACAGAGGGGAAAGCAGGAAGCCTGGAGAGGAGGGGAATGCTAAGCACCAACCCTGGGATAGGTTCTGTTTGTGGCAAAGCTTTTTACAATATCGTATCTGATCTCCTAGAGCTTTCACTTCAGGATGTTCCACTGCCTCTGGCTCCGGGTAAGTAATGTGGCTTTGCACCACTGCATGGGCCATTAGCCTCGATGCAAAATTCATTCCCTCATGCCCCAAAACTGGTACCAGGAGGCAATTTCACACCCTCGCCAAGGCGCCCACCAAATTGTCCACCAGAAACAAAAGCCTCCCTGCAGCAGGAATCCAGTAAATTACACTGAGGTTTTTTACACAGCTAGTTGTGTCTGGGAGAAACATTGGCATCTCTAAGGGGCATTTCTTTGGAGACTACTTAACCCTTTGGATATCTGATCCAGGGTCTCTGGGCTGTCCACAGCCTTTAAAGTTGCTGGTACCAGCTTCAGTTATTTTTCTGGACCTTACACAGCCCAAGAGAGGACAGATCTGGACCCAGCTCCTCAGCAGCACTCAAGAACCACTTTCACCTCAGCAATAAAACATTTAGTCTGCATGCTTCTAAAACACACATTCAAGTTCCAACCCCCTTCCTTAATTTCCCCAATCACATTATCAGTTTTACCACAACAGGAAAAAAAACCACACAAAAACAAAAACCCCTTTGAGCATTTCATAACTGGGTGGGGGTTTAGTGTCACTAAAGCCTCTCACTGGTTTTCAATACAGCTTTATTTTAAGAAAGCATCTATTATATGAAGCTTGGGCTTTGGCAGGCAGAGCAGAAGCCTGGCCAGTGCAGAGAAGGAGGACAATACTCAAAGTGCACTATTATTGTGTCACTTTTTCATATTTCTTAATATCAACTTAGTGAAAAAGTTTACTACTTGCTGAAAGTTACTTAGCATATGACTTTGACATTATTCTGCAGCCATGATACAGCCTCTCCCTTTCTGTCCTCCTACACAGACTTAGCAGAAACATTTTCTAGCAGTTCATCTGAGCCAGCTATTTAGTTTTCACTTGGCAATATTTTCAACTAGAGGCAGGTCCAGCCTCCAGGAAAACAAGTTATGCAGCAAGAGGGTGGGACACTATCAGAGAACACATAATAAAGTAAATACTAAGTATGACCTACGAAAGGAAAACTAAGAAATATTGTTTCCATAATATTGTAAATTAAAAGCCATTGACATTAATGTAAAACGTGAAATTCCTTGTGGGCTGTTTTTCATTCTTTGGCCATGGAGGTGGAAAGCCACAACCACGTCCAGAAAAAAGTACACTGTGAAAGGCCAACAGCAAACCCAGCCATGACCCAACATCAAAACAGCAGCCCAGGAGGATTAAGGAAAAGAGCCTCAACCCAGCCCATAAACCCTCCACCAAGTCTTAGAGTATGGAAAAACTCCACAGCTTTTTTTCCTCTGCTTCACTCAGGCTTCAACAGACCTAAAGCAGCTCCTCCATCAGCCACGGTCCTGCTGGTATGGATGGAGAGATATTGCTGTGCATTTATTGATTAACTTCCACCCAGCATTTTCCAGTCACCTGAGAATCAATTTAATATCATTGCTGAAAGCAATAAGGACAAAAAAGCCGGATGGGTTCCTTTGATCTACACAGATTTACCAGGCACCAGCAGCTAAAGTATTGCTGAGACTCTTCTTAAGACATTTTCCCCTCCTCGGAATTATTTTGCAGTTCATTCAATAAAGCAGCAAAACAATTTCCTGACAAACTAGGAAATGACTGTTGGACTGAATTCAAGAACTTCAGAAAATATTAGAAACAGAGATTTAACAGAAAGTGCTTGGATCCCACTGACCTTACAGACAAGTCAGACTGTCATTTCCTCAGCCATCAAACCCAACCCGCTCAAGGACTGGTGGGAGGGAAATAATCCTCGCTGTGAGTCACGTTCCACTGCCTTCCTCCTCAGACACACTTCCCAATGCAAGTCTGAAGGAGTCACACACACAAAAATCCTCATCCACTAAGACCCTTCCAGAACACTTTGCTGCAAAAACAATGCAATTGGTAGGAAGTATATTTAAAAGTCTGAGTTGTGCAGGGAAGTCTCCACAGAGTGGGTGAGCAGGGGAATCACACCACCAAGTTCAACTTGCAATGGCAGACAAGTTCCTTCAAGTCCATGCCTCCACTCTCCCTCTGGAAGCAAGGGCAGGAAAGCAGCTCACCCACACAGACTGCAGGTTCCTCAGGGGAGAAGCTGCCCTGTCTTCAGCAGCAAAGCAAGCCTGGCTGCAGACAAGAGCAGCCCTTCCCTGCCTCAGCCCAGCACCCTCTGCTTTCCCCAAGCACACTGCACCACCCCTGTGCAGCACAATGCCCTCCACACACAGCTCAGTCAAAGCCAAAGCTGGGCAACTTGCTCAATTATTCATGCTCCCTCTTGCTTCTCCAGAACACACAGCACTGACACCGAGAGAAAATCCCAACAAAAACCAAAACAAAACTCCCAAGAACCTAAGTGGCTGAAGCTTTATTTTACCTGCTGCAAATTAAAAACAACTGCTCCTACTTATTTGAGCTCTAGCAGCTCACTCTGGGACTGGGATCCCTGCTGAAGGAAGGAGGGAAGGTGCTCACAGAAAACCCACAATGTCACTGTGTTTCCCTGCCAACAAACTGCACCATTTCTTAAAGTCTTAATTCCGCCCTGAAAAGGCCCAGGAGTGCTTTGAGCAGTGGCCAGCAGAAAGGCTCCCCTCTGCTCCAAGGAGTGGGTGAAGCTCACTAAAGGGAATGAGAAGATTACACAGGCTCATTTACAGGACATAATACTGCAGTATGGCTTATTCCTCTTCAGAGAATAACTGCAGTATATGGAAAATTAACTTCTTTTTTATTTTTATTTTTTTTAAAGAAGGCAAATGGTATTCAGAGCTGTCACTTCCTGAAGGCTGCACTATGGACTTTGTGCAGGAGCACGGGGAAACTCCTGACTCAGCCCAGATGGGAGATGGGATCTGGTACAACACTCATGGGGAGAACAGGCAGCTGGGCTACCCCGTCACAGTTTGGGGTCAGCTGTCACAGGGACACCGTGCTGGCCCATCCAAGCACTGGGTAAAGCAAATTCTTTTTGTCTCGCTAGAAAGGTTTATATCAGCAGCAGTGAAATGTCATTTCAACAGCTTACCAGAAAATCTAGGAATTGCTCCAGGGTCTTGTGAATAAGAAACTACCTGAAAGCACTGCTGTACAGCTTTCTTGCAGATTTTAGGGGGGTTTGGCTAGCAAAATTAAAATTTTAAAAAAATGAGTACAGCATTTGCCTTGATCTAGCAGAGAGCCACAGCATGTTTCCAAGTATTTCCCCCAAACTCCCATGGGATTTCCCGTTTCCTTAACTGTAAACATATGAGAAGTCTCTGCACAACTGAACTAAAAGTAGTACATCTGCTTTCTCAACAGTTACACTTGCCTATTTAAATTTAAACTCAGTTTCTAGGTATGTGAATATTTGTGTGCCCAGTCAGGAGCATTAGATTCCCTTGCAAGACCTTCTTCCTGGTCAGATGCTCCAAAGGAACAAATGTAGCTGCTGGGAACTGTTCAGCATATTGTTTTTTCCAGAAATACACACCAACCATTTCCATCCAGAGATTCAATGTTTCCTTTAGAGAGGAAATAATTCATTATTTAGTTTTCCAGTAGTTAAATGCAATCATTTCAATATCTAAATTCTCAAACTGGTGTTTAGTCCCACACCACTTGGGGGGTGGGATACATCTGAATTAAGTGAATCAACTCAGTGAGCTGCTGCTACCTGGAAACTCATCTCTGACCTTCCTTCCCTTAGTTTACAACCAAAGCAGTTTAAATCTAATGTATGCACCAAGCAAGTGTAGCTCTACCTACATCTATGTGACCATAGCCAAGCAGGAACCTCCAGGATTTTAAGGTGAGAGTACCTAGCCTTAGGAAAAAGGTACATGAGAATTCCCAGCAGTAACATGAAGAGCACACCATATAAAAACTCAGGGTTCTGAAATCTCAGCTGAGATCTCACCCTCAGCAGCCACCAAGCCCACCTCAGCAATGCAGTGACCACCCAGGGACAAAAAGGAGATAATTTAAAACACCAGTTTTGTAGGAAGATTGTCTCCCTAGCTGTGAGAATCAGTAATGACCAAGAGAATAACTTGAGCCAAATATATCCTTAATTTTTCCCCCACTGAGATAAGATTACAATAGCCTTCCAATCTTTAGCTGCTCTCTTTTGTGAGTTGCACATATGTGCTTTTTATTAGCCCTGGGCTTTGCAATTAGATGGATTTTCAGTTGCTTCCAGAAATGTTGCAGGGTGACTGAACTGCAGCTAATCTTTGCATCTCACTAAATGGGAATATGCACTGGGGCTCCTACTGCACTACAGCCAATGCATCTCAATTCTGCACTTCCACACAGAAATACAGTAATGCTCTATTTCACATCTGAACTCCTGCACAGGCACCAAAACGGGGACCACAGCATAAGGAGAAAACTAGTTATAATCATTGATTTGTAGGGAGGAGAAGGAAAAATTACACAGACATTGCCTGCCAGGAGATGACCAATTTTCCAATAGTTCTGCCACACAGAAACAACTCAGTAGAGATGTGAGCTTCCTTTTTTTCAATTTTTTTTTTTTTTACTTTAAAACCACTAAAGCAAAACAGAAGATTACAGCTGCAACAAGTTATCCCTTAACTCTAATTAGAAAGTATTTGTTGTCTGGATTTAAAACTTCCCAACTTGGTGTTAATGAACTGTAACACTGTAGCAAAAGGTATTAATAAACACGCCAGACTGCGGGTTAGATAACAGATCTCTGCTCGCAGTTCAGAGGATGCTGTTGGGGGAATTTTCTTTGCTGCTTCAATCCAGAAACTGTAAAACAGGGAATTCAAGTATTTAAAGTGGAAGACTGAGGGAAACTATTTACCTTGCAAAATTATATTTAAACATCTACTCCATATTCTGTTTTGAGAGAAGTTTCTTCTAATCTACAAACACAAATTATGTTTTGGGGGTTTTTTTCCTCCTTGAAAGAAAACAAACAATAAAGCAACTGAAGGGAAAGAGAACATAAAACTTATTTTTAAAATTGTTCGGGGTTTTTTGTTGCTGTTTGTGCGTGGTTGGGTTTGTTGGCTTGTGTTTGAAAGGGGGGTTGGTTATTTTTTGTTGTGGAGTTGGTTTTTTAGTGTGACTTTTATCTCCTTTTAAGATTCCAGAGAGAAGCAAACAAAAAGTGACTTTGAAAGTTCCAGAGGTTGAGAGGCAGCAACAGCAGAGGATGTGCAGAGGAAAAGGCAGAGGCTCTTTCCACCCACCAGCAAACACATTTTCCATCTTGCAGCAGATCTCCCTATTGTTTTCTAAGGAATTCCTCTATTTATCTTTCAACAGGGCCTTTCAGTCATATCAAAAGGCCTCATTCCTGCCCATGGCTGTGATCAAACCGCGGCATTACAAGCCATGATCTGTTTAATACGCCGTGCACACGCTGAGGGCAGGCGTGCCAGCCTGGCTCTCTGCTCACCCTCTGCACCTCTGCAGCAGCTCCTGCCCCTGCCAAAGCTGTGCTGGCCCAGGTCACTGCACTGGCCCCGTCTGGCTCTCCCTGGAAAGTTTTGTGTTGCGCTGCTCTGAAACACAAGCAGCGCTCTCGGTGCCAGGAGCAGCACAAGGGGCACTCTCAGACCCTGCAATGTGCAGCAGCTACCGAGCTGCTGCCTGTGCTGGGAACGATTTCACCAAGCCAGCATCTTCCTCCGAGGGCACTCAGGGCCACAGAAGTGCTCCAAACATCTATGCAAAACGAAGAGAAGGGGAAGAAACGAGGAGTGAGAAAAAGGAAAACCTTTTACTGGTCTCTGAATCCGAGCTGTAACCTGACCCTGGCTGCGTCTTGCCACGGACAGCATTAACTACAAGCAGCTTCCATTCAGCAGCTCCTGCCAAAAATAAACAGTGCTGGCTTTCCTGGCTGCTTGCTTGGGTTTGCTCTCAATGTTTTTCTTCTTGCTTCTTCTGGCTAATTGGGATACGCTACGTTTCCTCCAAGTAGTTTCTGAGTTTGTTTCTACCCACTACTTCACTAAAATTGGAGCAGTTTCTAACAGCACAGAATGAAAATAAAAGCTGTTTGATCAAAGATGGCCACAGCAGGCAGCCTGGCGTTTTAGGGGAGAGATGGGAGGAGAAAAGGTACACAGCAACCGATGAAGGTGGTGAGGATGCTCTAAAGGTGGAACACCAACGCATTCACCTTCTGGAAGAAAGTCCAGCAACCGATAGAACACACTGGACCTGGTCTGAGTTGCAGCCAGCGAAAGGATTTAAAAACTGCTGTGGCAAAGAATTAAGAAATACATGACCAGTGCTAATGATGCTAAAGAATATTTAGGTAGCACCAAAAAACGCAACCAATTTAAGCTTCTGGACAAGCTTGCTTATACAAAAGCTCCTTTCTTGCTTCCCCGAGGCCCAACAATGCAAGCAAATAAAAGAAGACAGTTTTATCAAGCTAACCAGTATGTTTCTGACCCAGCCACTGCAAAATAAGTTCAAAGGCCCTTTACAACTCCTATTTTAATATGCCATGAGAAGCACTCTCTGCCTTCTAATTTGTCCAGTTCTTTGAAACATCTAATTTCCTCTGCACTGTCACTGCACTGCACTCTGAAGCCTCACGGAGCCCTGCCACTTGATTCTACACCAACAGGCACATTTCAATAGCTAATTCCACTTGAAAGGTTATAAATGAAGAGAAAAAAGATGTCTTCAAACCAGAGAATGCAATGCAACACCATTTATTTATATCCAAGTCCTCCTTTCTGTTGCTGGCTACTGTAGGCAGGCACCAGAAAAGGGGAGCTTTAAAGCTCAATAATTAATTCTAAGTGGGTTTAAAATGGCTGGAGATTTAAGGTAGGCAAGATGCAACACTAGAATTAGAGTCAAGCTGCTGTGCTCTTTGCTCTGCTCTGGAATGCACTGTTTACTCTGGCACCACACAAAATACATAATTGATTTCTCAAGGAAAAGAAATGAGAAAAAAACAGCCCCATAAGCCTCATTATTCTATAAAACAAAAGTAAAAAGGTGTGTTCCAGGCCAAATCACAATTGTATTTCAATAGGGTAGGAGAATTGGAACAGCATCATAATTTCATATTTATTAAAATTCATTTACTACAATTGCCATCAACAGGACCCCCAGGCTGCTAACAAGAACCTCCCTAGAGTCAGAAGCATCAACTTCTACAAGCATATTCAGATTTAAAGAAAAATTAAATTAAAAATAAATTTAATATTATTACTTTGGAGAACATTTATCATTCCTGACTGTGGGGATTTTTGGGTTGTGGGGATTTTTCTTTTCCCTTTCCAAACTTCCTTAATAAGGTTTCGTGAAATTATAATGAAACTTGACAACAAACCACATGGTGCCTAAGTGCACTCCCAAATTAGTCAGTTGATAATTGCACCAGCAACTATTTGTGTGTCCTCAGACAGCAAGTGCTGCTCTTCTTCCCAAGGCCAAGCAAGATTCCAGGGGGGTTCAGAACATCCCTGAGACAGAACAAAACACCAGGGGCAAGGAATGCACCGTGCTGTTCCTGGCTGGACAAAAGAGCACTTTGGGGACTCACTGAAGCCTTGCAGCTGAAGGTCATGAACCTCCAGACCCAGCAGAGGAAGGGCAGCTCTTGAGGAAGGTGAGGGACCCATCCGTGCACCCCCCAAACTGTACCCAAGAAAGGTGGGACCCAACGTGCTCTGCTTGTACGCACAAAGCAAGAAAAATCAGTGTTTGCCACAGCTGAGCCTCAGCACTACGAAGTGAGCCAAGGCTTTCAAACATTCAAAGAACAAAAGATCTGTGAAAACACAACCAAAGAAACGCCACCAAAAACCCTACTGCAGCAAATTAAAAACCAAACAAAACCCACAAATAAATGCAATTAAAGTAGAGAGCAACTACGATGCTAGCAAAGGGGAGGGGTCATGAGGAGAGGGACTTGTCACACTCTTCATCTTTTTCATATGTTCAGGAATAATAATTAAAGGCAGAACACAATGAGATCCAATTTGTCACACAACACCTGCAATCAGCTGAGCGAAAAAACTACATAAATAAAACTCCAATCCAAAAAACGCACTGTTTTACTCATACACTGCAAAGTATACTTCATGATTGTTTAATTAAAGTCATTTTTAGCTTTGCATGGCTGCAATCACCAAACATTGTCTCCCTGTCAGCATTTGAGGGGCTAACATACTGTTGCCAACAATTAGCACAAATCTGGCTGACATTGTTTTCTCTAAAAATAAACCATGCATGTTAAGTAGCTTGAGAACAAACATGAAAACAAGATTTTAGGATAACGTTTTTCTTCTCAGCAGTGCAGGGAGCCCAAGCAATCACTCCAGGATCTAGTCAAGCCACCACCACACCTTTGCTGGTGGCGAAGCACCACCATGATATATATTGAGTGTTCTGGACACCTGTGATTAACAAACCCTTCTAAGCAGAGGGAAAACATTAAATCTAGTCTCTTGGCCAAAATCCATGTGGGAAAATTCCCAATTTCTCCTCTTCAACAGCATTGTCTGAGCATGGGCATCATGGCAACAGAAGCAAGTGAGCAAGAAAACAGCCTTTAAAGTTTTCTCTTTTGGAAAACTGACTTGTCTCTTAACTGGAGCTATCAAGAACAACACCACAAGCATGCAAGTCACCGGGCTCAGGAAGGGAGCAGTGCTCTGAATTAGGAGCATCTGAGAAGGAAGAATGCAAACACTTCCAAGGGCAGCCTTGTTCACCGCCCACCTTCAATTCGGGGGCCCAGCAGTTCACCCACGGCACGCTCCACCCCACATGTGGTTGCCCAACACAGATGGCTAAACGTGACTCAGAGAACAGAGATGACTCTAATCCTCCTGAAGAAATACTGTATTTAAATACAGACTGAAACTGCCCAAAAGGGAAGAAAACAGTTTCTCATTGTTGTTTACAGCCAGGACTGTTTAAACTCCTGCACTGACAATGGAAATCACGAACCTAATCTGAGGACCAGAAGCAGATACATACTCCAGTTTTGAAGTCAACACATCTCCTTTCCTGTGCTCACATGACACATGGATTACAAGTAAAGGTGGCTTTGGCTGGCAGAGCAATAAGCAGGGGTCTCATCCATACTCTGACTATTCCCTCTCACACTAAATGCACTGTGCCATTACAAAACTGATGCTGGAAACACTTAACCAGACTGAAGAAGTTAACATTTTCTACTCAGTGGATAGCAAGTCTATAACTGCTTATTTTATACCCTGTTCTCATCTCTGAAGGCTTTTATTCTCCAGAGCAAATTAATCAGGCAGCTTGCATTATATGTTCTTTCTCCAGGCCTGGCTCCTCTCGGCATCTCTATTGATCTTCACTCAGCAAGCCATTAGCAGGAGGTTTTGAAAATTTGCTGGTTTTACAGTTCCCAGAGAAAGCCAAGTCCAATTTAGGGGGATTGCCAGGTTCAGATTTGAGAGTTCAGTCCTTCAGGGGAAAGATCACCATTTCTCAAAACACACAACAACACTCCAATTCCGTTCTGCCATTCACTCACATAAGCTTGTGCTTCTGCTGCTGAGTGCTGCTGTCTGCTACAGGAAGGCTTTTTCAGATGGCCAAGGAGAACAGACAAGTACCACATACCTACAGTCAGCAAATAAGCCAAGGGAACAACAATCTATGAGATTGATATAGAAAAAACAACAGGAGAAAGATATGAAGAGAGGGGTAGGAAGGTGACAACTTTTAATACATAACTGTAAGCTTTTGGACAAATTATTTTTCCCTTGGACTCCAAAAGGTCATCTCTTCAATATACCTCCCTTGGGCTCCCATTTCCTCTCTAGTCCAATAAAGTCATAGTGGTAAAGAAAATTGGTGCAACCACAATGTATTTTTGCTGTGCTTTTTGACTGTGTGAGAGATGACCTTTGTTCCCTCTCCTTTTGTAAGCTGTTTTCTCTAGACATGCATGAAGGCAACTTAAACCAAACCCGATCTCCATCCTTCCTATTAAATATCATATCAGACCCTGCCTAAGTGCTGACCCCACCAGAAGCCTCACGGGGGGGAAGTGCTGGCTGTCCCGAGGGCTCCCTGCACCATGTGCACACTGCAATTCCTTGTGCCAAGTCTCCAGCTGACTTTCACACTGTGCAGACATTATCCCCCAGCAAACAATGGTGCTCATTCTCCCACCCGTCCCCGCTGTACACCGTGTGTCCCCATGAATCCAGAGAGCACAAATGCCAGCCTGGGATAATGTTCCCTGCTCGCCCAAAGCCAGGCTCACTGCTCAACCCACGTTACATGAGCTGAGCGTGGTTGGGCATCCCCACACTCCTGCAGGGAGGAAAGCGGCGGAATGAGAAAAGAGAAGTTCCTGCAACCAAATAAATCCTAAGCTTTAGACCTGAACTGGCCCAAAGTCCAGGGACATAGAGATTTAAATCAACAAGTAAATTTATTTTTAATTATTTACCACTAGAGACATATAGAATTACCACACTAAAAACAATCTGGGTGTGTAACACCAGTGCCAACTGCTCCTCTCTTTCCCCCATACAGCACTGTATTGTATCCCAGCCCTGACTGCTGTTCTGTGCATGATTTTAAAACAACAACTCAAATTTGGGGTTTAATTCCCTTACAGCTGCTGCAAGAGCAACAGGAAGGGCAGAGCTGTGTAACCAAGCTGGCCGAGCCCAGCAGCACAGCCGTGCCCTCAGCTCACCTGATCTCCCACAGTGAAACTTCTGTGTGGCCACCAGACACAGGACTTGCTCCTAGCACTGAGCAACACATTGAAAACAGGTCTGCTCACCTACAGCCCAGCCTGAGGGACAGTGGCTACAGGGCCACCAGGGGACCAGTCCTCTCTCCTTGGCTTGCTGGACCTTGCAGAACTCCAGATGAACAATTGCCTGGCACTGTGCTGCTGCTGGGAAGGCTGGCCAGGAGCTTCCCTGGAGCTCAAGAACTCCAGGACCAGCTCTGCTTCCACTTCTAGCCTGCAGTGGGAATGTTTTATTCAGCAGGAATGAGGGGTGAGTCAGTCCTGCAAGCTGCTGACCTCAGGGTGAAGGAGGCGATGGGTGTGGGGGGTCAGGCATTGCTAGCTCGCCATTATTTCAACATTTACTCTAATTTGACTCCCTGCCCTTGTTTTCAGTCACAGTGGGTCCATGGGTGCCCCAGCACACCCAGGTGCCTCTGAAGCCTCACCAACCCCAGCAGACGGCCCTGGGGAAGGAGCAGCAGATGGAGGAAGCACAGCCCTGCCATTTCCTGCAGTTTGCAGGGGCACAGTTACCAACCCACCAGCCCCAGTCTGGGCAGACAGAGCTGCAGCTCCTGCATCCGAGCCAGGAAATCCCAGCCACAGCTAAACTGTGTTTTTTCCAGCCCTCCTGAGAGCCAAGGGCTCAGGCTGTGATGCAAGCCCAGATCAGTCTGGCCATGCCACAGGGCTGATGACTGGCCCTGGCTGGTCAGCTCTGGCCAGAGGCCCAGTGGCGTCACAACCAATTAATGTGGTTTAGAAACATCCCCACCCTGCACCTACTGTCCCACTGAAAGGAGAGGGAGGGAGAAATAAATGAAAAAGGAATAAAGAAATAAAAAGGCAAAGTGTGCCCCGTGTTCCCACTGCAGGCAGCTCCTCCAGCAGTCACTGGTTGGGAAAGAAAGGTAGAACAAATCTCCTCCACAGGGGTATCCAAACATGGGAGATTAATCTGTACCCAGGAGGAAATCAAGCTCTCTCCACTACAGACCCGACATAGATTGTGTAATGAGGTGCTTCCTTGCCCACACCACCACAAACACAAGCCGCCTGCAAGCAGAAAAATAAGTATATATAGTTTTCTTCCACCACCCATTTCACCTCCCCCTCACTTCAAGCAGTGAAAACAGCTTCTGTCCAAGTGTCACGTGAGGTTTAAGCAGAAATGACAAGAAAGGCAGCTTTGTGCAACTCTCCCTGCAATTTTCCCATCTATGATGTTCATGGAGAGATGGAGAATTCAACAAAATGCAGAGGAAAAAATGACCAAGTAACGATATACTGAACATAATACAACCACTGACCCACAGACCAGCCACCTGTTTCTCCATATCCAGGTATTCTGTTGCTCTTTGTTGGAATTTATATCAAAAGATATCAACAAAATAACAAGAATACAGATCCAAAGGAAAGTTTTCCCCTGATGTTCCTCTGCCACTGCAGAATTCCCTCTTGAGGCAATGATCTAGAGCTCTGGCAGGGTCTAGAGGCAGTGCCCTGGCCCAGACTGACCCTGACTTTGTGCAAACATGTTAATACCATGCTGTGGCTGTAATTCTCTTGTGAGGGATGCAGACCAGCCCTGGCAGCAATTATTACAGCAGCTCCATGCACAACTCTCCTGGTTATCCCAGCTACAGTCCTGCTAATGTGGCCTCTGCTCTTTTTAAAGCAGCCTTTCACACATCTGCCTAAACTATAACTTGCTCATTTTGCAAGATCTAAGGTTTGTTCTAGACAAACTCTCTTAGGGGTATTCAACCCACATAATGGGTTAAGCAGTGCACCAGTGTGAATGAATGCTGGGGAAGAAAATGGCTCACAATCTTCCTTATATGCATTACACAATTTGAGTGGGTTTGGGGCTGGGTGTTACTGGTATTTTTTAAATTTTAATTTAGATTTTGATCCACCATTGCAAAGCTTTCCGGGACACCTGCCGCAGCAACCCATTATTATTAACAAGTCCCCTAAGCAGGTATGAAAAGTCTTGGAGATTTTCTGGCACAAAACCACATGGGAATGATCAATGGCACAGGATGACGAGCTGTGTTTGTGGAAGGGACTAGGAATGAAGGACAACCCACAGAAATACATCCAGAAATATCTAAATGTGCAGTCTTGAGGAGGAACAGTCTTTCAGTTTTTCATCTTTCCCCCTGTCAAAGATTAAACATGAGTTTTGAATCTTGTTGCCAAAAAGCTTTAAGACAGTGGATCCATCAGCAAGAAGTGAAGAAGCATCTCCAGATATTCATTATAAAATAATATCCCAAGGCCACCAAGCCAATTTCCCGCTCCAAAATTCTTCATCATCCACACAAACCTCATCCCCTCCGCCAATATTCCCAATATTTACACAACATCAGAAGAGCTGGGGGGTAGGGGGAAAAACAAAGCAGGGTTGCTACTGCACTTGGCAGAGCTCTGGGAGAGGAGACAGAAATCCCAAGGGCAGAGGCAGGGGAAGGGCTCTGCTCTGGGCAGCTCTGCTGGAAACCCTCAGCATTCCTGGTGTGATTCCAGAGCCACGAGTGCTCCAGAGCCAACTATCCATGAGTGTTCTGCAGAATCAAGCAGGGGCAGGCAACAGTGGCTGGGGGAAGGATGATTGTCCAGAGCAACCTACTGCCCTGCCAGGCTGCTGTCTGCACTTTCCAACTGATTAAGCCAAAGGATTGGGGGAGATTTCACAATCTAAATCCTTAGAATATAGAAAAGGGAGAGGGAGGAGGAAACAGCAATGGCTGAAGGACATTCAGCAGTGAAAGAAGCTTCTTCCTGTTAGAGTAACAAAAATTCAGTCACTAAACAAGTGGAGAAGAGGACTTTTTAACAGGAACAGCTAAGGGACTGATTTGAGAATGAGAAAAAGACCATTTTTACAGAGTGAAAAGCTCTACCCCATGCAGCTATTTGTGGCTGGTAGAATACACTGGATTTCTTGCCTTTATCACCACAAACAAGAGGCTGTTTGTATTGTAAAGCTGCAAGTTACACGGCCAGTACCAGTGTCTGTTCCTTTATACTTCATCTCCCAATTTTATCATAAGCAAACATGCAGCTTACAGTTGCCTATAAATTTCATCCTCAAACTCTTCAGAACAAAACACCGTGTACTTTAATCTTAATGTACTCCCTATCAAAAAGATCCTGCTTGCAGGGTTTACAACTACTAAGCAGTAAAGTACTGGGAGATAAGTTATCCTTGTTTTACAGAAGAAACAGAGGGACAGAGATTAAATAACTTATCTAGACAGGGGGGAAAGTGACGTGCCCCAATTTTCAACTCTGATTTTTCCAGCTTTGCCCCAAGCTGTGCTGAAAGTACTTTGGAAGGGCTCTTGAGCAGCTACTGCAGAGAAAGTTATTTGCAAAAAATTAAATTTCACACCCAGTTTTAATAAAACTTACACCCTGATAATTCAATAAGCAAGAACTCACAAGTTTAAACAGCTCAGAGAAGTTAAATTCGGGTGCTTGTGCACCTGCAATTATTTTAATAGAAGGCTTTATGCAAGACCAGGACACTTCACAAGTGCTGCTCTACTCAAAAAAAAATACACAGCACCATGAGTGCTCAATACAAAAGAATGGCAGAGGAACAAGCAGGAGTTCACAAGCAACCAAAGACAAGTCCAACTGCATCAAGCACATAGAGGAGAGAAAACACGTTTGCTCACACATGGATGTGCAGCCACATGCACTCTATTCTGATCATATTTTAGCAGGGACATGTTGGAAACCAGGAACTCCTTCAGTTACCAGCAGAGCTGGGTAACACCAGGCAGGTGGATTCCCAGGAACCTGCCTTCAATTTAACATGAAGCTGTCACAAGAAAATAAACATATAATTTCCTCAAAATACTTCTTTAGCATGCAATCTTCAATCCCTGAATCCTGAATGATTGACAAGGCATTGTTCCACAGACCCTTGAAAAGGTCATGTTTATAGAAACCTCTACCTCTCACCGAAAGAGGAAACACTCAAGCAGTTTAAAATTTGGTGAAGCAAGAAACGTGCATACAGATTAGCCCATTTATTTGTTATGATGTTGCAAGATACTGTTTTATTAGCTTAATTTGTCTTTAGCAGCACTGGAGATCAAGGTAACTACAGCTGCATTGCTGGAGCCTATATAAAAAAAAACAGCCTTTGAAAGAGCATCATCTTATTCTTGTACTTGGTGCTCAGTTTTGTTTGTTTTTTAAAAAGGCTGACTTATTTGAAGCAAATGAAGCTTTTAAAAAGCTGGCTGGCTGTTGGCAAATATTTTATACCGTTTCTCCACTTCAAAGACTGTTCATATCGGAGATTCCACAAAGTCCACAGCACACTAAATTGACACAAATCCCTGACAGAAACAGAGCTTATGTGTAACCTACTAGCAAATTTCAGCTACCTGAATAATTAATATTCTTCAAATTAAGATTTCACTTAGCTCTGTAGGTGTACAACATTAAATATACTACCATTTGGTAATTTTCAGCTTCAGATCAAAATCAGAGAGCAGCCACGGCAATTTGGCACCAGTGAGGACAGAGTTTTGACACTGGCTTCAGCAGGGCACCATTTCACCCCTGGACTCTCCAAGCTGCTTCAGTTCATTTTTCCTTCTTTCCTCCAGCTTTTTAAACATTTTTCTCCTTTCATATCTCCTCTGAAATACACTGCAGCTCCAGTGAGCTCCCAGCTCTCAAACAATGTGTTCTCAAAAGGTGCAGCCAGGAACGCCAATACAAATGAAATCTGTGCTGCAGCTTCTGTGGAGCTGGGACCACTTTACATCATCTTGTCTGATATTTTAAAAAAAAACAAGCCAACCTACAAGAGTGAGCCATCTTGTTCCTTTCAAGTCTGAAGAAGCTTTGAGAGTGAAAAAACAAAGCAGCCAACAGTAATGAGTTACACAGAACCCCTCATCCATGTGTTTTGCTTCCAAGGGAGCAAGACGAAAACGCAGCATCAGATCCGCATGAAATTCTGCACCTAATCTGCAAACCAGTTACCATGACTGCACATGCAAATTGGTCAGATAAAAGCCAGTCAGAGGAATAATTGGCTATTTGGAGGTACAAAATGACTAATTTATCACAGCCACCACATAAGTGGTTTTTTTTCCTCCGCTTCATAATTGCGCCACTTAATTCTCCAAGTCCAGCCTGGTATTTCAGACGCAATATGGCACAGTAAGTGCTGCAACAGGAGACCCCAGGCTCCATCCAGAGCTCCACCACACTGTGACACAGGTCCAGGCTTTCATCTGTGCCCCACGGTTTCTGGCAGGAAGTCAAGGCACAACTTCTAAAGGTGGCTAAAAAACCACCCACGCCCAGCAGGGTTGGACACGTCTCAGTAGGAACTGTGTAACCTCTGAAGGAGCCTGAGAAGCCACCAGTGCTGAAAACCCCTGCGTGGGCTGATTCTCTGTGGTGTCACCAAGACCACTTGTGAGCCTGACCCTCCTGAACAGAGAACCTCCAAAGGCCAACCTTCAGCATCATTTTCCTGATGCTGTTCAGACAGTGCTTTCTATAACTTGTAACTTTGCACAGCTCTCATTTTGCTGTCTAGCAAAAATTCATCACAAATATCAAACCCCACCAGCACCCAGCCTTCTAGTAGCTACACCCAACTACAGCTTCATTCGAGGTGCTCACAACTAAGGCAGGAGCAGAGCATTCCCATTTCTCTCCTCACCCAGGGGGTGATTGGACATCAGTGACAAATGATGTCCCTTACTGGCAAACACAAAGACCAGAGAGCTTCAATTTTAATGCCTCTTCTGTCTACTGAGATACCAAATACTTTCCTGCCGGAAGTATTGGTAATTTTCTTTTAATACCTTCCTTCCTGGGGTAGGAAGTTAATTCAACTAAGGCAGAATTGTAAAAGAATACAGGAGGCAAAGCAGAACAGGTCTGTATAAAATCTGACACTGTAATGCTTAGATTTCAAGGATGCCATGGCATCAAGCTTTCTAACAAAAACTTCATTCAAGCAGGAAAGCCAGCCTTAAATATTCTCTCCTTTAGGCACAGAGCAAATGGATCAGTTGCTAGTAATTATCTGTTTTTCCTGTACTTCAGACACCACCATCTGTGAATTGGGCCTAATATCTTCACACAGTAATTGGGAAGTCTTACATGAGAGCCGATACACCACTCATTTCTTCTGAGATTTATAACAAAACATCATCCTCTGCATATTTTCAGCCCAGTAAATAAGCATATCAGCCTCCTTCCTGCATAAAACTGTACCTGCTCATACCAAACCAACAGCTGTAGGTAGGATGCAAAAGTACATTTGTACAAGCAAAACTATAAAGGAAATTAGGGCAAAAACACAGTTCTGTGTTCAAAACTATATAATTATGAGATTACCAAGGCAAGTTTGTTGGGTTTTATGGTTAAATTTCAAGTCCTTCTCCTCACTGGAGCTGGGAGCCCATGGTGTAACCAAATGTTCTTTCTCCTGCAGTTGGGGCCAAGAAAGCTCCTGGCTCCAGACAGATTTCTCCCCTGTCCTCCTGGCAGGTGCCTCCCCATGCCCTGGCTCCTTGGGTTCTCTGATGACTCCAGATGCGCTGCTGGGGATGGGATTTGGCGTGCACAAGCTCAGAAGGAAAAACCCTCTGCCCAGATGTGCTAATCCCCTGTGGCAACCCCCTTCACCACACATGACCTCCGATGGCAGGACTTGACAAGGTCAATGACTGCTGTGCCACAGAGGTTACTTATGCTCACTGAAGTCTCCGACGTGCACACAAGAGGGGCCCTCCCCCTCTTTTAGCACAATTAAATGCTTTTTATTTAGAAATCTGCACAATTTACGTGCAATTTTCTCCCCACACGACCGAGATCCATTAAAGCCATTTTCACACAGCAGAGCCAGCATTTAGCTGGGCTCAAACACTGATCTTATCCTCCTGACACTTTCTTCAATCCCTCTGTGGGATTACAGCTGGGAAAATGACACTGATTAGAAGAGCTCCTTCTTCCCCCACTCTTTGGATTTAATATTGGATACAGGCTTCTTAATACAACGCTTGCACGGGATACAGTACAGTAAGAAAGGCAGGAGGAGAAAAAAAGAACAGAAGGCTAAAAAGGAGGAATTATTGTGTGAACAGAGCTACAAATGCCATTTACAGACTGAACTGCTTTTAACTTTCTGCTATCAAGAGGGTTAGATACCTCACCCACTCCGAGCAACCAACCAAGCACAAAAAAGCTTGTCTCCTCTTTCTCCCTGTCACATTGAAACTAATCACTGAAAACAAGGTAGAAACTGGGTTCTGGGAGCAATTAACTTGCAAGTGAGGTTTTATCTTTCCCAGTAATCCCTTTTACCCTCAGCCACTCCCCACTACCCCATATATGAGCAACTTCACAAGCTGCTCCACGACCAGAGACACTCCAGCACAATTTTCCACCACCCATTTCAGCAGCCCCTTCGACTCAGAAGATGACCTAAAACACAGAAAGAACACGTAGCTCTAATCCTGCTCCAAAGGCTCAGGCCATATTTGCAGGGTTTCTTTAATCAATACACATCTGCTCTGCATCCCCCCACCCCGTGCCAGAAGGGCATTTGCGTGGTTGTGCAGTGAGCCAGATCAGGGAACCAGGGAATTAGTTTTCCTGGCAGCATAAACACTAGTGCTGGCACAAGGGAGGTAACCAGGACAAGCAGCCAGGGCAGGAAAGGACCATCCCCTTCAGCAAAAACACATACTTATGTCAGATTAAAGTGGTCACAGCCCCAGCTCCCTGCTCACTCTCTCCCTGTTTCTGCAAGCGTGGGAATTACCCAGCAGCGTGGAAGATCAAGTTGTTTAGCTTTGCAAAAGGGGTGTCCACCTAAACACAGGGCTATTTTCACAGCTTGTTTCTTCTCTCACCAGCTTCTCCTCCCTTTAAAAGCAAAAAACCAATTGAATCAAGGGGATTTGGATGCCATCAGTCACTGTGTTCCTGAGGCTGGGGAGGGAGCAAAGGCCACGGTGCTGGGCTGCGAGGCACTGAGCACAGCAGCCCCGGGCTCCTAAATGGAAGGGTGCTAACATTTTCCTCTGGCAAGGTAAACAAACCCGGCAGTACAAAGATTGAATGACTCCATGGAACAAAAGGGAAAATAAGGTCAAACCAGAAAAAAAAAAAAAAAGGGGAAAAAAAAAAGGAACAAGAAGCAAGCGAGATGAGAGAGATATGACAGATACAAACACATAGAGCAAAACCCCCAAGAGGCTGCTCGTTAGCTCTGAAGCCGAGCACATGGAAAAAGAGAAGAATTTACTTCTTCCTCAACTGGAATGTTTGCATAATTGTCACTTTCAATTCTACATAATTCCCTTTTCTACACATTTGTTTCGTGTCTAGGCCACCATGCATGAAATAAATCCTTGTGTCAGAGCACGGCCTGTCTGTGCGACTCAGGGTGCTAAGGAGATTGGGTTTCCCGTTTATTCCTGTATTACATTCCAAGAAGGTGTGAACAATGCTGTATCAGACTTAAAATATCAACCAAACAGATATCCACCCCAGCCAGGACGACTTTGCCTAGGCAAATTTTTCTAAAACCATAAAGCTAAGCGAGCGTGGTATTACTGAAGCATTAATTAAACACCATTTTCCTCCTTCCCTCCCTGGGATACACTCAAACAAAGTGTGCCCAAACAAGCAGTGCCTAAACAAATCATTCACGTTGAAGTTTTGGGTTGTTTCTTCCCCCATCCCCAATTAAAATTATATGCACTCACTTCTGGGATAGTTCAATTTTCTTCATATTTAGTGCTGATACCCATGTGCCTTATTAAAAAAGCTAAATTATAAACTCCGATATTGAAATATCAACACTAATTAGGTCTTTTAGACACACATTTTCAGATTCTGTTTAGAAAATCTACATTAAAAAGAGCAGGGCAAAAGGACGAACTTTCAAAATTAAAAGGAGCAGCACTGGGTAATTAGGCACCCAGACTCTCATTCTTTTTTTAACAATAGAGACAAACACCATTTCAGTAGCCATAGTCTAAAAAGGACACAATATAATGTATATTTTGAGGCTGAAGGAAGTAGAAAACAAAGTTCAAATGGTGCTAAACAGAGGTGATATTTAAAGTTCATTCAGCTTTGAAGCTTGGCAAAGTATCATTAGAAGAACGAGAAAATCTAAGAACATTTCTGCACATCACAGCAAAGCCTTTACTTTGTAATTCAGCTGCAGCCCAAATTCTGACCTTCTTGAAAGGTACCTGCAGCCCGCAGAAAAAGACATTCCAAAGTTTCCAATTTGGCAGCTGCCTGGGAAGGCAGAGCCAACGGGATTTCAGTGCACCAGGTGGGAAAACCTCCACAGGCTATTCCTGTTCCTTTCACGAGCATCAGGAAAACGTTGCAAGATACCAAAATTTGCTCTTTTTGAAAAGGCTGGATCCCCATGAAGACACAAAGCCAGGTGATTTTTCTCCCCCCCCAATGTTTTTCACTTCCAGAAGTTAAAGTGCACTGCTGAGAGCTGTAACTCTCCCCAGAGAACAAAGCTTCCCATGGTGGAAGGGGATCCCCACACTCTCTCCACTTTCTGTTCCCTCACATCAAAAATGCTTACATCATTATTAATCTCCTTTTAACTCAGAAAATCTACAAGAATGCTGCAGTAAAATTGGTAAAATAAGCTACACTTAGCTTTTTCCCCCCATATCTGTATTCTTATTGGCATGCTTTATGTGTCTGGGTTTATGCTTTAGGCACAGACTCATTATTCCTGCGGTATTCAGCAGAGACTCAGTGAATAATCACATTTTGCTTATGTTCAGAACATTGTAAAGGTAATACTGGGAAAAAACACCAGTGACTTCATCTGCTAAACATTTATAAACAGGGAATGGGAATTTTGACACACATGTGCACAAAAGGAGGAAGATGTAAAAAAACAAGAAGAATTCACTTACTGCTTGAGAAAAAAAATCTATTCCCCCTCTTCAGTAGATGCTCTTTTTGCCCAGGTAAGTGCACTGAACAGTGAAAATTCACCTGCAGGTAACTAGCAGACAATCAGAAGTACACAAAAAACAAAACAAAGAGCACCCCAAGGGACGACAAGCTTTATTTGCCTGCAGGAAACACCACCAGAAGTGCCCATTCACCAGCCCTGACGTTAACACATGCTCTGCATTACAGCATCTCACCACGCTGCTCTCGACCACCCTGGTGCTGACCCCATCCCAGGCCACAGGAGGACAGCAGACCAAATTAATTCCATTTTGGATGGCCAGCACATTGTACTTAGCACAGATAAATATTCACACTTTATACCCTGTCCTTTTTTGGGCCAAATTAGTATCTTTGCAGGTTGTATCAACCTTGCAAGTATCATCAAACATGCCCCTGTTTGGGCCACACAGCTCCATGCCAGAACTGCCCTGAAATCGTGCCACCAGGAGCGGTGTATGATTGCAGACAACATATCAGCAAGCAGCTATTTAGTAGCAGTCAGTTAGCTGACCTTCAGGCAGAAACTCAGTAACCTGATGATGATGACATTCCTGGCCCTGGATTGTCTGCAGCATTTATTTTGGCAGTGGTAAAGAAAATCCACTGATACATTTTGACCAGGAAGCGCTGATCAGGAAAGCAGAGACCTCGTTCCTGCCCAGCAGCGAGGCTTGAACAGCTTTATAACTCTATAACCCTGAGCATCTCCTGGGCAAAGGAGAAGCAGACAACACCCTCAGAGACTCCACAACCCACCCATGTGTTTCTCAGGACACAACACAGCTGAAGGTAAGAAACCAAAGATCCTCTCTATGGAAACAGCTTGCATAGACTCGGTTGGTGGGGTTTTTTTGTTTGTTTGTTTATTTTTCTCTCCTTTTTCTGTTTATATTGTTGCTGTTTGTTTGTAGCAGTCTTTCTGGAGTTGTTTGTTTGTTTTGGGGGGGGTTGCTTGGTTTTGGGAGGTTTGTTTTTGTAAAAAAGGACCAACCTGAAAAAGAATTCTTGGGAACCTACCTAGAAAAGAAACTGCATATATCTGTTTGTCTGAGGCATCACCTGGGAGTTTAATTTAGCTTACACGGGTCCTGTTATAGCAGTTCATACCCTCTGCTTTGGAAATGGCCTGTCCTACACCTGCCAAAACACAGGGCCGTTTTCCAACCAAGGCAAATGAGCTTGATGCTAATGCTGGGCTCCTCTATCCAAGAGCTGCTAAAAAGAGCATCTTACCTTGCAAAAAGCCTAAAAGTTGTACAAGTGACTTAGTAACGAGCATGGGAATCTTTTCTGACTGAGTCCTGCAAGCACTTTTGCCTGGATGGAGCTAAACTTTTAATTTCCAAGTCAACCACCCTGTGTGACTTAGCATCTTCCAGCAACGCAGAAGAAAAGCCACGAGCTGTATGAAATCAAGTTACAGACCCTGTGCAGACCAGGGGCTCTCACTTGGGTTCCACTACCCCTTTTCCAAAAAGCACTGCAAACACCAGCTCCTGTACCCACTCCCCACACAAGTTACACAGACCCTGCAGCAGCAGGCAGCTCCAGAGCCACGGGCAGGAGCTGGGACCCAGCTCAGCTCCACTCTGCCAGCGAGTACAGGCTGAGAACAACCCCCACCCACTGCCCTGACTGCCAAACCCACCCCAGGGACTGCCCAGGGAGTGGGAACATTGCTCGAAGAGAGTTATCAGTTTGTTTGATGTAATCAACAACATTGCCATGTGCACACTGACACGAATGTACAGACCTCTGCGGCGTTTGATGGATGAGCTGATGGCAGGCAAGTTATAAAATCCATCTGGTTGGAAAACCATTGTCATTTTCAGCTAAAAATCGCACCAGCAAACTCGAATCACAACTTTGTACTGTTCAGTGCCAAACTAGAGTACCAGAGCAAATGGTGGTGCGTTCTTTCCTGGGGAGATCTTCCAAAATATTCAGTAACTCAACGCTAATAGCAGTGACAGGATTTTTTTCCTTTTTTTAAATGCAATGTGCCTGAAAAAAAGAAATGGAAGGAGGTTTTTGCCTATCTTGCAACAAAATCTCTCTAGAGATACGTCTGCTCTGGATCAGGAGAGTTCCTAATAAATGCATGAACGAGTGCTGCTATGAGAAGCAAGATTATAAATCCAGAGCATCAGGAAGGACTAATGAAGCTTAGGGGAACTTAAGAAACCCGAAGTCAGGGCTGTATTTCAACTCTGAGAGGAGAACTGGAGATCAGGAAAATCTCAGGCTGCATTTGCACCATCAGCAGCGCCCAGAGCAGGGCATGGCACTGCTCAGGACATGCCACACAAGAGACTCTCACACACCCCACACACCCCTGATGTGGGGCAGAGGAGAAATATTTCCCCGGGAGTTTGTAGAACTCTGACCCCAGAGGCTCTGCCATCACCTCCTGCACGAACACAGCACGCACGTCAGGTCTGAGGCAGCTCCATCACGTCACAGGCGTGACAGGAGTTTCCCTGAGTGGCAAATCCAGCCTCCCACCAGGTACCCCAGCAGTGGCACAGCCGAGGTGACACAGGCACCGATGAAAGGACTTGCCCAGAGCTCAGCAGAGGAAACTTGTGGCAGAGTCAGAAAGAAAACCCCATTATCTCAGCTTCCGGACCCCTGTGCTTAACCGCCAGACCACAAAACACTTTTATTGTAGGATAGCATTTCAACAAATAGCTGTTTTCTCTTAGCAGAAAACCCACTTTGCAGTTTTACTTTTAAAAATCCATTTTTACTACAACTCCATAGGACTCCAAGCCAGCCCTGTGACTCGGCATAAACAATTTCTCCCTCCTTTGCATGCCCCAGTTTTATTAAGTAATCCCCATAAAAGCAATTACCGAGCTTTGGGCTGAAAAATAACTAGGGGAAAAAAAAAAGAGAGACAGCAAATTCTGCATATCTTCATTTGCATACAGATTCCCTCCCTCCCCCTTTCTAAGGTTTTTGCCATGAGGTCTTTTATGTCTCTTTCAATAATCATATAATTATATGATTCCTAAAGTACATGCTGGCAACACTTCAGGGGATTTTAGTCATTACAGGTGACAAGACTTTTCTCTCATGTCTAATGCTTGCTAGGATTTCCTTCCACTTCACTCACAGATAAGATGAAGAACCAAGTGGCACCCAAAACACTCTCACAGACAGATTTTGGGGAAATCAGCCCTTTTCCTTCTCCAATACAGATGCAGGAAAATGGGCAGAACTGAACTGGAATGAACTTCAATTGGAATGAAGCACTTTTTCAATTAAGCAGCCCATCATTTTTCCCAGGCACCACATCCAACTATTTTAATGGCTTTCGCATTTTTTCTTTAATTTTACAATCTGAAAGAAATGCCAAGGTTCCATCAAGGACTGAGAATGCCATAATTCCATTCCTTCCAATGGCTGCAAGTTATTAACAAGATGTCAAAACATCATAATTATTTTATATCAAGTTTGACTGATTCCATAAACATCTCTTAGCTGCACACCACCCTGAGTCTCACTCCCCCTGAGTGCAGGTATGTGCTCAGGCTAAATGGAGTTAAGAGGCTGCTCATCCTCTTCCACAGCAGTGCAAGAGACATTTATGAGCCACCAAAACATCAGCAGCAATAATGCATTTTATTACCTGATGCACTTGATGTCATTTTAATGTTTGAGACATCACTTCCCTTGAAACTCTTCGGGGGTTTTTGCTCCTCTCTACAACTAAGGGCTCCCAGGAAAGAAGCTGCAGCTTCACTAAGCAACAGGAGGGGTTAAAGGAATGAGCTTGGTGTCCTCAAGCAGCTCTGAATTAGCATTTGTTTCCCAACTTGTGCTGCACAATTCCTCCTAACTTCAGCATCCATCACTAAGTACAGCCTAGGTCAGGGACACCCAAGCATCAGAGTGAATCAATCTACATTTAAAATTGGGGGGGGAAAAATGCACAACACCAAACAATTACTGTCTTTATGAAACAATTACTAGCTTTATGAAGCTAGAAAGAACACCCATTGGAGAGCAAGGAAACACAATGATACCAAAGCACAAACTCTGTAAGCTTCACATTTAGACTACAGGCACAACTGCATCATGCATATGCATTTTCTGAATTCCTCTCTATGACAACCTGTGCAGAGAGAGAGCAAGGCAGGCTGTGGGCAGAGGAGAGGAGCCCAAGCGCAGCTCCTTGCCCTGCCGACCGTGCACGGCAGCCCTCAAAATAGAACATTTAACTTCAAATTGCCATGTTTGTGTGGCACTATAGATAGCCAGCACAAGATTAAAAAAGCTTTGCTCTGAGCACAAAGGGAGAGACAGGAATGGTGCCACAAGCCCATGTTTTGCAGTCAGTGGCGCAGGGAAATAATTTTGATCCCTTCAATCCCCTTATCCATGCCAACCACTGACCTTGCAGATGCAACTTTTGTTCAAGTTGGGTCCCTTTTTGGCTCGAAGCAAGACAGAGCTACGAAGGAAACACTCTCCATTCATCCTGGATCATCCAAGCACTGAGCACACAGCTGCCCCTGCGCTCCTCTTGGCCAGGTATTTCTGCACTTCACATGCAGCCACTCAGTACAAAATAATTAAGCTGCAAAGGGTGACACTCACTTCTCTGCCTGTCACATCTGCTGGCCTGGCTGGGTGCAGGTGGGAGCCCCACAGCCTGTGCAGTTTGTACCTGCCCAGCTTTCACAACTCTTGCACCAGAGGAACTGGACCGACAACTACACTCAGGTTGGTTTTGCCTGGGCGGCTCGGGAGCTGCTTAACCCTCGCCTCCATGCTAAATGTTTCTGGGTTAAGAACATAAAGACTGATTCTCCTTTCAGCACCAGAGCAGTATTCTTAATAGTTCATTAGTTTTGAAAAAGAGGCTATTTCTCAAGGAGATGGACCAGGGCTGGTAACACTGTGCTCCAGCTCTTTTCTCTCTGAAAAGCATGGCTGGAACAGTCACAGCTCCCGTTGTGCTGAACACAGTAGAGCCAGGAGATATTTAAACAGCAAGAGCCACTTCACCTACATAAAACTCTTTTATACATTTACCATGATAAACTGGAGGCATTAAAGTGCAGTGAATTGGAAATTGTTCTCACTTAGAGCTGGATGTTCACCTACAACTGATACCAAGATGCACACCCTATGCACTGTATTTCAACTCTTTATTAAAAGAAAAAAACAAACCCAAACTGCATCAAGCAGGAAACAGCGTTTCAGTTCTGCTGATACTGTTCTCTCTCAAGTACTTGCTGCAGCACTGCAGACAAACTACACAATACTCCCACAACCTGCACCACCAGGACAAAGCCCAGACTCTGGAGAAGCTGAAGCAATAAGCACTTTTTGGCAATGCTCCCCCCAGCCAAAGTGCACACAGGTTTGGGATCTGTGTGCATGCAAAGCCTGACACAGGGAGCAGCCTGCTGTGGCTGTGCCTGGAGAATTTCACACCTCACCCAAAGAAAGCAGAAAAGCAAAAGGAGAAAAAACCAAACCACCCCAAAACCTGTCCATCAATGCAAGTCCAGCCACAGCACTGCATTTCTACCAAAAGGAATTTTTACACAAGTGTAGCTGCATGACCATCAGTCCTTCTGCAGAGTAAGCAGCAATCCACCAAAGAAACAATATGAAACACCAGGCTGATCTCATCCTACCCGGCTCCCTTCTTCACTGCTATTTTCCCAGAAAGTAATATTGTAATATCAGTCTCATTCTGTGAAATAACTGAGATAAATGATAAAAAGTCAATTTTCTTAGCATACTGAGAGGACAGTAAAGTTTTCAGTTCTTACTAGGCATGAGGTCAAATGCACTACTGCAAGTAAACATTATCTGAATGAAGTGGAACACTAATTCTATTATATCCCTTTTATTACAAAAAGCAAATCTCACCTGTGCAACACAGAGTACCTTATTTTTTTAAATATTTTGGATTCTAAGTAATTTTAAAACTGAATATCTCTTCTGAATTTCTCTGTGATGATTGGTCTATTTGACATTTCAGCAAACTTCACCTCATGTTTTGCCCCAGGTTTCAAGAAAGCCTGAGCAGTTATAGCGTGGGAAACTGCTTTAGAAAAATTGGTAGGATATTAAGATGTCTTTCAAAACACCCAGATGGACAGAATCAAGTGCACTTTGAGTTAAAAATGAAACCTCAGGTAGGGATGAGGGTGACCCCTGAGCTCGGTTGGGATTTCCAAGCAATTTCCTCTCCCCAACACCCCTGCAGCCACTTTGTGTGCACTGAGGTGCCCTGACCTTGGCTGCAGAGATGGCCCCAGGCAGGGGCTGTACTTGCCATGCACCCCATCACTCTTTTGATCCTGGCATGTTTCACTGATGAGGCAGAGAATTCCCTGTCCAGCAGAGAACTGGATCCTTCCTTACCACAGCCCACCACTCGACCAGGTTTGCAGGGAACATTACTTCCTGAGCTGATACTTCAGGCTTTCTCTCCCTCTGCTTTAATCACCTCTGACTCCTCAACAACAACAAAGATTCCTTAAGTACCTGCTTCAAACAAGATGCAAAAAGAAGAAGAAAAAAAATAAATAAACAGCTAGGAGAACAAATCAATGGAGACTAGCAAGCCTTCACAAAAACCAAAAGGCATTTAGAGCCTTTAGAGCATCATCCAGAAAATCATTAGCTCTCCTGAGGTTAAAAGCACTTTTTAAGAGGAGTAACTAGCCATCAGAAATGCTAGCTTGATACACCATCACTTGACAATTAAGTAGAAGGAGAAAATCCTTAAATATCTAGACATTTGTTTTAAAATATAAGCCAGCTATGGAAAAAAAAAACCAAGTTGCAAAGGAGACAGAGAGGGATGGTGACAAATCAGAAGTTAAATCGCTAGGTCAGTGGAGCTAGCACAAAACCTTTGGAACAGGAAGCTGCAGTTAAATACATTGGTTTTCTTATCAATGAGAGATCAGAGCAACAGTAACAGGACAGTGTAGGAGCACACATGTGAAAACAGCCTTATCAAGATGACAGCTGGAGAACTTATGGATTTTGTCCAGAAGTCTACTCTCACCAAGAGGCTTTCTAAACTCTGCTGCTCTGAGGCTCAAACAGCAGAGAAGGGGCTGCGAGGCAGCACTGCCAGACACAAACAGTGAGAGTGGGTAAAGCATTCATCTCCTTGGGGCACAGCTGGGCCCCAGCTCAGCTTGTAAGGGCAGCATCTCCACTCAACACCACGTGCACCGAGTAAAGGTCTGCCCCTTTCAGCTCGGGGATCTGGTTCTACACATCTGAGCACGGATTCTCCACAAGATTCTATAAACAGGTTAAACACTGCTCAAAAACCCCGTACACATACACACCCCCCTCCCCTCAAGAAAGCTAAAATTTCCATTCAGAGCTCCAAAGCTTTGCTGGAATCTGTAAAAATGATAAACAACAGCCAAAAAGAAAACACAACCCCTTGTCTTTTCAACTACTTTGGGAGAACAATTGCTCTCAAAGATCGCATTCATTAACATTCTGATGAAGTTCCCTTTTAGCGCTGTTTTTCATACTTGAAAGGAACAGCTATGATCAGAGAGAGCCCTCAACTACCGACTCACTCATTTAGATTCTCTCGCTCTGATTCACCAATCACCTTCAAGAATAATTAGCAGCTTCATCTGAACGTAATGAATATACACACATGCTCACATCCATACCATTCATTTCGGAAGGCAGGGAGAAATCCCCCTTTCCTCAGCCCAGCAGCTCTCCTGACCCCTGGCACAGCACCCATCTCCTGGGCAGCACCAGTCCCCGAGCGTTTTTCCAGCAGCTGCCCATCTCACTGACCACCTCGAGCCAAGAGGTCAGAGCAAACTACATTTCCAGGTTAAGTCCAAAGTCGTGGTGAGTGGCCGGGTACAAAAAACCCCAAACTAAACACCACTAGGCACACACACACATCAGCTGTAACCTGCATGAAACCTGAGCTGGATGTACACAGGAAGATCCAGGGGAAGGAAGAGAAAGGAGAAGTTTTAACTTCTTATGCTCAGAAAGAGGCTGCTGCTTTTTTGTCTGCGGGCTTTTTTCCCCCTTCTTTTTTACTTAATTTTAAATATTTATATATAATCAACTCAGTCTTTATTTGGAATATGGTAGGATAGGAGGTACATAAGTCAAGTCACAAGTATCGCCGAAACAAGACACATGATTTTCAGATGACAACTGCCAAAGGAAACATTGCCACATGAGTTAAAATCCAAAATGCTTAAAATTCACACCAGAGAGCTAAAAGAGACCTTGAAGCCATCTCTCAGCATTAATCTTAAGTGCTCATACTCCCAGGTCAACACAAAGGAAGAATACATATATTTATTCTATAAAGCACCCTTTATTTACAGGAACACCTGCAGTGAGAATTTGCTTCAGTAGGGAAGGGGAATTCACAATATGGTGAGATACAAAGACAAACAAACCAAAAACCACCTTATCTCTCCCAAATGATTCTACTATTAAGTTCTACCTAAACATTGAGACATTTCATTTCCAAGGGGAAACCCAAAGCTTAAGTTAGTCTATTAAACATAACCAGAGATCACTGTAACATCAAGAAACAAACCAACCTAGAACACCACAATGAACTACCACATATACAACAAAAGCTTCTTTTAGGATTAAAAAAATTAAATAAAATGCTTTCTTAGTTCAGTACTGTCCCTAGGCCATGTACTCACTTCCACACTGTCTTCCCCCTCATCAGCATAGATTCCAAAACTTATTTATTTTTAAAATAACATTACTGCAGATTTCAAGTCCTCTTAAAAACCCAATGTACACCAAAATACAGATTTCCTCCAAAGCAGAAGAAAACCACCTGTTGCAGTCAAGTTCACCAGAGAACACAACTCCACTCCAGACAAAATGACCTTGCCATTTCTGTCATTTACATGGCCATATACTGCTTTAAAGTACTTTTGCCTTAACCATCCCCTTCCCTTGTTGCTGCACCACATCTGCCAGGCATTGCCCATGGTCCAAGGCAATGCTGCAGGGAAAAATCCACACAATGTAGAGTATTTTCTTCTTTCTAGTGTTACAGGGATTTAGGAAATGCACACAATCATTACGTCCAAGAACACAACCTTGAATCCAACACACCCGCTTGGTGTGAGACAGGTGAATTCTGCTCACACTTTTCCCTCTGAGGTGTCAACCAGCATGGCTGCAGAGGTGCACATGTTTTCTAACATGTCAGTAAACACAGCAGAAATCGGGTAATTTCAGGAAGGTGATCTAGCACATGCTGGTAAATACAGCAAAACTCGGTTAATTTCAGGTGGTGTTCTGACATGTTGGCAAACACAGTAGATATCACTTAATTGCGTTCATGTTGGTAAATACAGTAGAAGCCAGTTGATTTCAGGTGACACTGAAGTTTTTTGCAAGAATTTTGTAGACTTTTTTTTTTTCCTAAAGAAAAACCAGAAGTACTTCCACAAACAGAAGTACCTTGGGGTGGCACATATTTAAGGTCACTTTCTACCATTGTGTACCTTTTTATCAAGGTTTTGGCGATTCAGTAACAAGGCTCACCCCATCTGAAAAGCCCAGAGTTTTCTCCATCAGCCTGGAGGGACTGCACTATCATTTGAATTCTATTTCCTGATAATGTGCTCATCATGGTAGAAAATTTCTGCAGGAAGATGAATTTTACTTTCTTCCCTGACAACTCAGTAGAGACTCAGGGGTTTAATTGGACCTATGTGCTGATGCATATTCGACTAAGAGCATGCCCAAGAAAAAAAAAAAATAAGGTTATACCGACAGGTCTAGGGTGCACGAAAGCAGATTGCTCACCCATTATCAGTTCTGCATACACAAAGTAGTTGGCTTTCCTGTTAGGACAACACCCCACAAATGACACCGCAAAAAGCCAAAGAGCAGCCATCACCAAGCTGGCACAAACCTTCTTCCCCTTCCAGCACCTGCACACCCAGAGCTGCTCGGGGACCACTGGGCTAAATGTCCCTGCTGAGCAGAAGCCCTGGCTCCCCCAGCGAGGGTCTGACCCCAGGGCAGGTGGCCAAGGCCACTGCTGACACCTCCACGGGCACACTGGGACCGTCTCTGGGACGCTGAGAAGTTGGTTCTACAGGCAAAAAACTCCCAGTAACCACGATGCCACCACAGGCCTGTGTGGCAGAAGGGGTGGGCTGGGGAGCAGCAAAGACCACGAACAAAATGGGACCTCAAAGTTTGAGCTAGAGACATTAAAGATCCCAGGAGAAATCCGAGAGTATTCATTAGCCTGTGCAGAACTCTTCACTACTGTAACACAGGTTAATAGATACACGAGTAGCAGCAAATCCAAAGTAGGGAGAGCACCCAAAACTTTGCCCACGTTTCCACCATGGTGTGTCAAAGAAAGCGGGCAAAGGCACCAGGATAGCTCACATATACTGGGAATTCAAGTTACTACACCCAGCAAGCAACTTGTTAGATGCTTCCTCTCGACAACTCACTTCTTCCCGTCATACACAAACAAAACAAAAATCAAAAGCCAAAGTCATAGTTTGTCAATGCCCCTCTGAAAATATTAAATTTCCTGCTCTGCTTAACTTAGCTCAGACAAGGCAGGCAGTATTTGCTCAGCAAATATTGTTTGTAATAAGTTAGACAAGCAATATTTTTTGCCAGCCTATTAACACCAGAAAAATATGTACAGTCAACAAGAGATGAAGAATTTGTTCAATTACTTCAAAAATGGGAATTACAACCGAGGGATTATTATCCATTTAAACATCTCTTTTCCACAAAATGTCAAACACTAGCCATTTGCTAACAATCTCCGGAGACAGATAAAGTAACATTTTGGCAATGCAAACACAAACTCCCGAGCTGGAGGAGGGGGGAGTGGGAGGAAGGAGGGCGGGAGGGGGGGAAGCTCCACCATTCACAACAATGCCGGACCATCCCAACACGCCAGGAATATTTTGCAGCCAATTAAAACCCCAAACAAACATTCGACTTGCCGAAGTGATGGCGAACACCGGCCGGAGCCGGGCAGAGGAGGGGACCGGGGGAGGGAAGGAGCAAAGTGGGGGGCAGCGAGTTGCCAGCAGAGCCGCGATCCCCGGGGCTGGCCCGGCACCCTCCTGACCGCAGCCCCGGGATCCCCCCGGGCTGACACCAGGATTAATGCACGTTAATTGCTATTTGCAAAATTCAGCAGCCTGAAAGCGCCGCGCTTCCTTTCTCAAATCCTTTTTTTATTTATTTAATTATTTAATTTTTTTTGCCTTTCCTTTTCCCTTCCAACCACCCCCCCACACACACACACACACTCTCTCTCTCTCTCCCCGCCGGCCCAGCCCCCGCCCCGCGGGAGCGCAGAGCCCCCGGCCCCGGCGCTCTTACTTCCAGCGCTTCCAGGGTGTTGAAGCTGGCGATGGCGAAGCCATCGATCAGGTCCTCTTCCTGGGAGCTGGACTCGCGGCGGCGGCGGCGCGGGGGCC
>JAHLSL010000041.1:5826360-5915578 GCA_025920805.1 Petroica traversi
ATGGAGGGGAGCCGGGGACAGGGCACGGGCTGCGGCCAGCGGCGGCTCCGGGGGTGAGCTGCGGGATGGGCTGGGCAGAACGATGAGCACAGGGGCGAGGAGTGAGCTGAGGGTGGGAAGGTGAGCCAGGGACAGGGAACGAGCTGCGGGATGAGTTGGGGGTTAAACGCTGGGCCGGGGGACAGGCTGAGGGATCACTTGGGGGTTCAGGTCAGCTTGGGGAACACAGGAAGAGCTGGGAGGCATGGCAAGAGCTGAGGGATGAGCTGGGGCACAATCTGTGTGTGTCAAGGGACAAGTTAGGGAACAATCAGGGAATGAGCCAGTGATGAGGGTGCAGGACAGAGGAGCCGGGCAACCAGGGCTGTGTGTGGGACATGGAGCAGTGTAAGGGAACCGAGGGTTAAGGCTCACGGAGATGGAAGCAGGAGACCCTGATCATTAGTTCTACTCCCGTTCATCTTATTGAGCTTTCTCTTGGGCTCTGCAATGCTGGACAGAGCTGTTTCCTTTCTTAATTCCCTGCAGTTTCAGGCCCTCTCTTCTCTTCAGGATCAGCTGGCCAAAGGCTTGTTTCTCAGGCATTGCCTTGGAACAGGGGCTGGCTTGGTGGCCGGCTGAGCAGCAGTGCAGTGCCCAGTCCCAAGAACAGCACTGAGGAAGGAGTGCCTGGATCAGGGCTCCTGCACAGGGCTGTCCTACATATCGCAATGGTAGCAGGACTTAATCCTCCTGTTATCATCTTTCATTGCACACAGTCAGATATTGCAGCACGTTACCATCACTTCTGGGTACTCCCTTCCTTGTGTGGGGCTGGCTTTGCTCCACTGGACTGACTCGGCTTAATTCCTTATATCTCCAGCTGCTTTCACCTTCCCTGGGGGGTAGCCTTTAGTTCTGGATGTGAGAGACGTTAGAAAGATGTTGTGAAATAAAGCCTGAAGAAGTCCATTGAAATTCATGTATAAGGGGAAAAAATCCATGAAGGAGATTCAGAGTTAGTGGGAGCTGTGGAAATAAGGGAAGCAAAAAATCTCCTGCTACTTGCTCCAACTGTGTTCCTGTTCAGTCATCATCAGGGATGGTGGTTTCCTCAGGCTGTGTCCCCAGAAGTGGCAGACTGGCAGCTGAATGTCTAACACACCCATCAAAAGCTACAATGTGGGCACTTCAGTGCCCATTTTCCCACCATTTTCTTATGTTCCTGATCTGATTGTAACAACAGAGTAGTAAAAAATTAACCCACTTCCACCTGGCCCAAACAGGCTCTTTAGGAAGGGTTTCTGGTGTCTGGCAACAGCGTTGCCCTACCTTGCTTAGACAAGCGCTGAAATAAATATCATCCTCTTAAAATGTAGCATAGAAATGTCACTTAAATTTAAGCCATTTAAAACCAAAGGTAGAAATCCCATGTGTAGTGCAAAGCCTCTTAATGCAAATAGTCAGTCATGCATTGCATGCCTCAATCACACTCGTATCGGTGTCATTTGTGTCCTAATAAAATCCTATAATCTTTTGCGTGCCAATTAAAGAAGGAAGATAGCTAAATCTAGCTGCTTCCTCGGGTAATTACAGGCTAGTGGGGAGCCAGACAGTTATCTGCCCCGGGTTTTGCTGGACTGTGAATTTCCAAAGGGTATTTTTTCTCCTATTTCATTAAGTGACAGAACAGTATTTTTTTAAATGTATGGTATTTGAAAGGCACAAACAATATTCAGAAGATGGTTGTTAATGAAAGGTCTCAATTTAGATACACCCAGTTAAACAGTGCAGGGTTTAACAACTGCTTTTGCTTTACCAGTATTTTAAGGGACACTTCCTAGAAACAAGCATTTACACTTAGTTCACTCAGTTATTTTTACACTGGTGAGCCTGTCTTTTTATTTACAAGGTAATTTCTGTGTTGTTTATAAGTACATCATAAGGGTAAGTCATTAAAAAAGATAAACTGGGGCATTTTTAACAGTTTCTCTTGCTAGTGCTTGACTTACTCCCATTGTGCTATAGGCCCTCCATCATTAATATGCATTTCTAGTTCTCGTTTTTTCATTCAGTTCCAAATTTGCTGACCAACAAGGACAGTGGAAATTGCCTGTAAAGTTCCTTTCTTTATTTCCTGTCAGCAGGGTCATCAAGATTCTCGTCCCGTGTTTATGTACAGGAGTTTAATGTCACTGGGAACGTAAACCAAAGGTGCCTTCTGGGGAAAGTTGTGAATACCATTATTTTTTTCAATTAACTCTGCAAATTCAGCAGAACTATGATTGTCCATAGTTATTCTCATTTTTGTATATTTTTTTTTCTTGTAGAAAGATGCAGCAGAAGGGTCATCCAAAGGAATTAACAAAATCAAACAGTCCACATGGGAAAGGATGTCTCTGCTTGAAACAGCATCTCTGAATCAATCATGCCTTTCCTTCCACCGAGGCAATTTCGTGTTTTCAATAGAAGGCAGACCTACAGTGGTTTTGTTTCCCCCCAGCATCAAATGGCATTCTGCACAATGATATTCATCATGTTATAAACTCTAGGTGAATGATAATGGATCAGAGGGAATGAAAACAGATGGATGTTAAAACAGACAATTCCCTGCCACAAACCTGGGAGCCCTCCACTGCTGCCTAGTCCATTCATTCAGTGGATAATTGTATTAGACATTCCAACAATAGAGAGGCCTTCTTCATTAATCCTGAATTTACTGAAAAGAAGCTTTGCAGACTATAGCTCTTTCGGTGCTTAGACAACATCAGGCAAAATTTACCACAGGCTTAAATGTCTAAAACTCAACTGGATAGAAACTAGCACGAAAAAATCCAAAACCAAGAGAGAAGGGCAAGTGAGAGCGGGGGACAGGACAGCCCAGGAGCAGCAGTGCAGGTGGGTAGGATACATGAGTGCCTTTGCAGCAGAGCTGCAGCTCAGGTGTTGCCAGGGGAATCCATGGAAAAGCTCTCCTCTGGCCGGAGTGCAGGTGCTGCTGAACTTATCAATATTGGACCTGGGTTTGAGCTGATGGTCCCTCTCCAACAGCCAGCTCCCCACAAGAGCCAGGGAATGCCAATCCCTGCCATGTGATGGGGCACAACTGTTCTGTAACCCCGTTCTGCATCAGGTGACTGGGGCTGAGCAATACACATCAAGTCTCTTACCAGCTGTCCTGCGAGTCAGACCTTGATTACAATATTGACATTAACATTTTAATCACATTCATGCTGCTGCAGATTTTAATGGCCAACTTGCTATGCCTTTGCCTGTTGAGATCAGAAATTAGACCCTGGTTCGTAGCTGGAGTGAGTGTGGCATCAGAGCAGCAGCAACCCCAGCAGTAAACATGGCATTGCTCTCACCACCAGCCTGCCCCTGGACATTAACCTTGCTGGCACTGAGCACCTCACTGGAACAGGGACTTTGTTCTCAATTACTCTGCTCCTGTGTCTGGGGCAGTACTGGAAGTTATGAAAAAGGAGAAAGGCGGTGCTTTTGTATTCTCTGTAGCCTCAGGCGATGTGAAAATCTACCCAATCCCTGGGTCACTATCATTTTCGATTCATAGGTACTTTAATCAGGGCAGAGCAATCCAGAGACATTTCCTTCATCCAGTGGAGGTGGAAGCGGGGTTGCTACTACACTTTTTCTGCCTGGTGCCATCAGAGCAAGGTAAAGAAAATCCAATGCAAATGAGAATCATGCCCCAAATCTGCGTTGTTCCTCTCACCCCAAACACACTCCACAATCTGTTGTAAATGCTGCAAGCTGAGTCTGCAAGGCTTTGCTTTGTTAAAGGCTGTCATGTCCAAGGTGGAAGGACAACCAAAAGGTCACAATAAATAAACTGAATACAAAATTGCTTAAGGCAATAAAAAGAGACCACAGTCTTTCATTACAGCTCTGACATGCACCAGGAGACACTTCAGGATGTTAAATAAGCTGGGTTTTGTGTCGATAGGCTTCGTTTTTTTCTGTTGTTTCTTTCCCTGCTACACCAATACTTTGCCAAAACAATCAGGCCTTAACTGCTTGGTATCCCTTTCACAAACATGGGCTGCCTTTATCACTTGCTTCATCATGGTCATTTGCACTGAAAATACATAATCACTGTCAGAGCACAAAGAATCATTACGAATAATTAGTTACTTCCAATATGGCAAGTCAGTCTCATAAATCTTGAATATTTGGCTTTGGTTTTGGAAAGAGATTCCTTAATGGCTACACTTGTGAGACTCTGTTAATTGATATAAAATTGTATTCAAAATTAAATTTGTTTTAACAGATCTAAATCACCCCAATAAATCAGCTTCAGCCTATCTGCTCTAAGGGTTCAAGTGCACTTTTTTTTTTTTGCCTTTGGGAGAAACTGTGAGCTTGCAATCAATGCTTAGAGGGCTGGATCTGACCCTCCCCTCATTGACTAACTGCTTCCATATGCTGACATGGGGTGATTTTGCTGGTCTGAGGAGTCATAAAGGAGGGGGTGGAAGGTACAGCTCCTCCCCCCAGCCCAGTTGTAGCAGCTCTGGGGTGCTCAGCCTTCCTGCCAGGCAGGTGTGTGGGGAGCAGGGAGCTCTGTCTGAATTAACCTCACAGCCACGGCGTGAGGAAAAAACTGCCTGCCTCTCTTCTGAGTGGGCAAAGGAGAGGGAATTTTAATAGGAAAGAGAAGGAGTTCAAGTCTATCTGTAATAGTTAGATATTGAGGATTTATGCTATTAGAGGTAATAGCAGTGTGAATGGGAGTTCTTATGATGCTTTTTTTTCTTCTTCAGAGAAGCTGTCTTTTTCATCTGATATCATCGGTGAGAGAAGGTGAGAGTTAATAACAATAGCTTAATTTTACTTGACTGTATATACTCCATTTAGCTCCTGAAATTGTTTCAGGACAGGATGTTATTATCTTTATCCTTGCTTTAAACCACAGAAATGGAGCTCGCGAGACAAAAGCCCAGTGTTCCTTTCCCATAATGTCTTCAGCAGGCTGTATTTCTCCTCACCTATGCAGCAGTGAACCCAAACGCTTCCCCCGATTCTGTGTGGCAAAAACCTGTTGGAAGAATTCCCCATTTGCATCCTGTCTGCATTTGCTGTCTGTTATCTTAAATCTCTCTCTGTAATTTTATTTTTTCTTCTCCTCCAGAGATTCTTTCTTACCTACTTCATCTCAGCAAAACTTTCCACACCCCCCTCACACCTGGGTCACTGCCTGTATTTGTGCCTGCTGCTCTCCCTGAGCTTGCAGTGTGGATCCCTTTGGGTGTGGGCAGGCTCTGGCTGCTGCTGCCTGCTAGGAAGGGGATGCTCAGTGCCCAGGATTTGTGAGAGGCTCGGAGCTGCTCTTGTCTCATCTGGGAAAAGCCTGAAAAGCCGTGTGTGCTGTCAGGCCCTGCAGCACAGTGATTGCCAGCTAATGCTGGGTCTTGCTTGGCTGGGGATGCCTAAATCCTGTTGGGCTCAGTCATCTATTTAATGACTCTTTTGCTTGCCTTGAGAACGTTGTGAGTGCACAGCCGCCGTCCTCAGTGCTCGGTGCGGGGTGTTCAGGGTGAATAAAAGTCTCAATCCTTTCAGTTTTATTGGGTGCAACTGTGGCAAGTGTTAGAAATTTTCCTTGGGTGGCAGTTGCTCCTGTTCCCAAGTATCTTGTAGGTTGTGCTCTATTCACTCTTAAATTTGTTGAAGCAATGTGTTTCATTTTAATCCCTCAGTGCATATTATAAATCTGCTAATACCTCACAGAAAAAATATTAAAGTTTCCCAAATGAGCAACAAAAAATCTTGGGAAACCTGAAGATTAAGACTATAATTTTCTGTCTTAAGTCTGGAAAGTGAGGGGAAAGCTAGTAACAACTGATTCAGAGAAGGTATATTTGGCAGTCTACAACTTGCAGAGCTCTCCTAATAAAGGCTGGCAGGGTGTGCGAATGGAGCTTAACACATGGTCGTGATAAACAGGTGCTGAAACATTTCTGCAGCATTTCCTCAACTAATATTTTGTCTCTTTAAAGCAATCGTCAGGAAGATGTGTCATCTTAATTACAGAATCTGGGAGTAAGCAATTTACTAGTAGCTGTGTAACTCGTTAATAAAGGCTTCCTGCAGTGGGATTTTGGCTCTCTGTGTACCAGCAGCAAGCTAAGCACTGAGGGAGGCTGGCAAAATCACGATGATACATAATTTACACTGGGTCAAGTTACCCTTTGGGGCAAGTGGGTGAGCTGGACAAGTGTTAAACAGGGTTTCACCTTCACTGCTGTCCATGCCTACAATGGGAAATTTATTCCCAGAATGGATGAGGCTTAACTAATTACTGCACAGTTGTGTGTCCTGATGTCTTTGGGTCACCAGACCAAATTTGCACGAGCCAAATCAGATTCAAGGACAGGAGAATATAATAGTCAAAAATATTGGCTTGACTGCCTGGAATCATTTTGCAAAGAGAAAGGTAGAACTGGAAGTTAGATGAAAGAGAAACAGGAAAGATGGGAATGGGTCTGTTAGAGTGAGTGTGTAATAAAGACTATATAAATCTTAACTCAGAGTTATTTTAACATGCACCTCATACTATTGCTAATCTTTTATTGTCCTTCATCTGATTCACTGATTTAATTTCACTTCTGCAAATGAACCAAGGAGCCCCAATATATTGAGGGGGCTGTGAGGGCCTTTGGAAGCGAATGTATTGAATTGCAGAAAGCATTTTACAAGAGGGTAGCCTGCTGCAGTCTTGTGCTGTAGGACTTCCTTTGGAAGCATATATTTCTCCCCCATAAGTCTTTTGAACAGTTTTATACCACACATGTTTCAAGAGAATTAAATCAATAACAATCTGTACCTTTCTAACCTGAAATGCAAGCTCTGCACGGCAGGAGATCAAGCTATGCAATTAACTGTTGTCCTTTCAAAGGAATTCTGACAGATATTTATAGTTTACTGTATTCCATTTTCCTGCCATTGGAATATAACAGTACAACTGAATGCAGCTGACTGGAACTATGAAATAATTATAGCAATAACTATTTCCTTCTCTACTGGGGAAATCTTCTAAAGTGCTGCATGTGGGAACTGCTGATGTTCTTGCCCCTCGAAATCCGGTCCTTACCTTCAGTTTATCATGCATCCCTGGCTAAGTCACCCAAGAGAGAGCTTTTGTTCCATTACCTTCAGCTTTCTCTAAAGTCATGTTCTGAATCTCACGTTCATCTTGATGTGGAATGAATCAACACCATAGAAATAAATGCACTTTAAAAAGCTTTCTATATTTGTGCACGGACAGTGTATGAAGTAGAAAGACCTCTCTGTAGTAAAATAAGTCATATCTTTGTGTGGGAGTTTGGAGCAGTCTATTAAGAAGAAACTATGCAATATTACCAGAAGTGAATAGATTGGCATTTGACTGCGAAGCACTTTGCAAATTTTGATATAAAGGCACTTATTTCATACCCTGAGCTGTCACTGTAACTTATGTGCTCGTGCTGGTGACTTAGTAGCATAATGACAGGCCATTGTTACTGAGCTAATTAGTTTTAAGCAATCTTTCCTAACAGTATGCTTGAGGATGACATTCATTTGCTGCAAACTTATGAGACACTGATGCATCAGGCAAACAGTGATGCTGAATCTTTGAGCTGCCTCTCTTGCTGGCTCAGAACGAGTGTCTTATCAGGGGATTGTTGCTGTGTTGGACTTTAGATGCCTCCTGTCACAAGTAATGCCCTCAGCTACTTAGCTTACAGCTAAGGGCTGTAAACTTCCAGCTTTAGGGCTGTAAACCTGCAGAGGAGCTTCCAACATATGGAGGGATCTGATGGTTGCTGTGCCACATGGCCATTTTCTATCACTCTGATTGAGTGCCTGCAGATGCTTCTGCAGGAACAGGATCAGACACATCTGATGCTTTGGGAAGCAGTGTGGTAGGGGATTGTGGTGTCATTTAAAAAAACCACAAATTCAGTGTAGGATAAGTAGAAGTGGAAAAGTCTCTTCAAAGAAAGAATTGGGATTATTTTTCCTAACAGTGTTCACCAAGGTATAGTAAAGAAGAAGTGTCCACCTCTACCCAGAGGGACTGGGCATGAAGTTAAACCCTCTTCCATCATGAAAAGAATGAGAATAGGGAAGAGAAACTGTTCTCACAGGTGGCACTGACAGCTTGTGCCTGTTGAGTAATACTGTATTGTGCAGCTGCCTTAGAAACTGGTGGTCCTGAGTCATTCCTAGGTAATAATTTTCTTTTGGAGTCCCCCCCAACTTGTATTAAAATTGGGTAGCTAAGCAGTGGTACTGAAACAGGAGGAAAAACTCAACAATCAGCCTCTCCCAGGTTTGCATTTCCTGGAACTGTTGTCATAAATGTGAAGTCCACTAGAAGGAAAGAATGAAGGAAATGGAGAACACCTTCTAACTTAGCCAGCTCAGGGAGCTCCCCATGTTTTTTCACGTGGGGCTCTGGAATGCAGCTGTCTGACCCTCTGGTGCACCAAAGCCCGAGTTTGCACCCCAACCTGTGTGACCCAGATTCTGGAAGTTCTGTGCACACAGGGAAGATTTGGGGTTTCTGCACGGGGGGCTGCTGTGTGCATGTGGATCAGTACCAGAGCTGAGAACTCTCCTCCTGAGAGGCCTGCAACAAACAGTTCATTATTTATGTGCTCCTCTCCTGTTTCCCTGTGCATTATGTAAATACCAAACAAGGTGAAATTGGACTCAGCCATGTGTAATTTTGACTTCAGTTTATTTTGGCAATGTCCAAGCAGAAATCAGTCTAATGGTCTTCTAGAGGGGTCTTGATGTTTTCAAAGACTTTGCATGAGTTTGAGGCAGAGTCCCTGTGTAGGCTCATAACTGAGAATCCCAAGAGCTGCTGCTCTGTTGTTCCCTTGCCCTCTCCTTTGCCTACAGCAGGAATGTGAAAAATACCACGTCCTGTCCAGCCACTGCCCTTTGACCACAGCTGATATTACTCATTCTGATAAGCAGCAGCGGGTTTTATTCCATTTATCCAACATTTTGTTAGCTTTTCATCCTCTCCCCCACATCCTTGAGTTGTTCACTCTGTGTTTACAACTCTCTCAGTGTGTTTTTATTCCAGTTCTTCTGGGAGCAGGGGATTTCTTTGGGAATGTTTCACAGTTTTCAATTTGTTTTGTGGTTTCAGGAGTCTAGTGCTGGTTGTTTGTATTTTGTTTGTATTTACTTACTTACAGCACTGCTGTATTTTTTCACCTGCCTGTAGATCTGGGAAAAAAAGGTGCTTTTCTGGCAGTGTTGCCAACCAAAGTCTCTTGTTCTGATGTGGTGAGAGCTGGGGCACTGCAAGGCTGCTGAAATGTGCATGGGTGTGCCTGCTGAGCAGGGCAGCTATTAGTTCTGTGCATGATGATGGTTTCTGTGATGTGCATGACTTTCTCTGTTGGGAAATGAACTGTGAACACCTACTCATTTTTCATAGGCCAAATTACAGTGCTGTTTCAGCTCTCTGAATTGCCTACACCTCAAAAAGAACGTCCCTAGGACCCTTTAGTGCAATAGTAATGAAATAGCTGGGGCTGAGCAGCTCTTCTGTTAGCAGGAACCACCTCTATAAATTTAGCCATTTGCTTTCTGCCTGGCAGACTTCTGAGGCACTTGATGTACTCCTTCACCCTTTTATTTTTTTACACTTGAGGTAGCCTTTGTGTGCTTGTTGCTCAAGCTTTAACTGTGATTAATCCAAAGGAAGAGATTTTGGAGTCAGTGAAATTTTGCTTAGACTTTTGTGTCACTCTGAAAAGCTCAAAGGCAGCAGCTTAGAGAAAACAAATTAAAATAGACATTACTATTTTTTCTTGAGGGAAAGGGAAAAGCATTACCAGTAGCTTTGTTGCGAAAACAGACAATCCAAATTCAGACCTTGGAAACAAAGGAGCACAACTCTCAAAGAATTAATTCCAAAGTTGGAATTCATATGCTTCCACGCTTGCACTTTTGGATGATCATTAAGTTCTGTTTGTCTAATCTAAGAGATCCCCAGTGGTACTTAACAGCTCAAATATTTGTGCATGGAAGTTTTTTTTATTTTCTTCTCCTCTAGTTTTGGGGTTATTCCTGATTTTGGTCTAGCAGAAAAAAAAAAAAAAGATGCTTAGTGGAGCTTTTGACTCTCAAGGTAGCAGGACATGGCCAGTAATAAGCTTGTAGTGGATCAGAGCCCAGCAGATGGAGGGGACAGGCCCTTGATGAAATGGGAGCTGTGGGATCTGTCTCATCAAGCCACTGTCAGAGCTGTCTTCCTCCTGCAGGATGACCATGGAGAATTCATGCCAGTGCATTACCTTCTCCCAGGGAATCAGGTGTGTGTCTGCATACAAAGATGGCTTCAGTCTCTCTCTGATTTTCCTAATGTTACATCACAGCCCGTGTGTACACACAGCTGTCTTTTGCTGCCTTCAGAAAATAAAAATCCATTTTTCCTCAATGAGGAGCTTTTTGTGTTCTGAGGTTTGGACACTGTGGTCAAAACTATGAAAGGTTTTCCTTAAAATCAAGCTTTCCAATGCAGCAGGACAGAAAGAATTCTGCCAGACAGTCAATTTGAGCTTCAGAGCTGTGCAGGTACTTAGAAGTGCAATCCATCAGGTGCTCTGATCTACAAGTCTGGCTGAAATCTTGCAGCCGTCAGCATGACATTACTCCCAGTCACATCAAGTGTGACGAATTGCTAATAGATGTTTTGAAAGGAGGACTTAAATTAGCTTCCCAAAATTCACCTCGAGAACTCAGGATCTGTCTACAGCTTGGATGTTAAGGTGTGATTTTAGCCCATTTTGATAAATCCCTAACTCCTGTGGGTTTTGTTTCTTTATTTCCCCCCTCCACCCCCAAAGCTGCCATTTTAGCTTGTGTTTAGCTGGCCGTTAAACAATCCTGTGTTCTGCCAGAGCAGACAAACTGTGTTGGCAGGTGACTAAGATCAGAAGGAAAGCCAGATACATTTCTTTCTTCTTGGTGGCTGTGGCTTTCAGTTCAGAGCAAAGGCAGGCGTTCAAAAGCATGTAATGAGGATGCTATAGGATGTGTGTAGGTCTCACGTCAGCTCCGATTAATTTCGCTTGTACACAGAGTTCAAAGTGAACTGCCACGTGATCAGCGGAATGAACTCAACCACTCGTCATCCTGAGCAGGGAAAAAGAGCATGTTCTGATTCTGGGCTCTTCCTGAGAGAGCAGGGGATGCTCATAATGTGCTTCCTCAAAGCAGAAAGAATTCGAGTCAGCATCTGCTGAGGGCAGAGTTCTTCACTGGGACAAAGTTGCTCAGCTTTACATTTAGAAGCTGCCCCTGATTAAAAAAAACAAACAAAAAAAGAAGGATGAGAAGTGTGATCCTCCAAAAAGTAGAGTGAATGTGGACAAACAAATTTCCAGAGAGGATGGATATAGGGATTTAGTCATACTGCTGTGTTACTTATGTTGCTCATGGCCCAAACTTGGGTTCCAAGCAAGTGTGACCAAAAGATCCAAGTGTCCATTATATGTCAGTCATTTCCCTGCCTCAGTTGTCTCTTCCTCCTCATTGGGATTGCCAGTTCAGCAGGGAGCAGCTGCAGGGGACAGTAGGACAGGATGCTGGAACTCATTTTTAAGTACCTGTTTTATGCTTTGTGAGAGCAGCAGGAGAGAGGGGATAAATTACTATAAATTGCCAGTCTATGCAAAAAGGTGTTTGCATAAATTATTGGAGAGCCCACTTGAACTTGTTGAGCAGTGCTCCCACCAGCATTAAGAGGTCACTTAACCCTCTGTGCGGCCCTGCTGCGGAGCCCAGTCATGCATTGCAGAATTCAATGAGCTCCACCATTTTTCTTCTGAGCATTGCCCAGAACTGATGCAAAGTGACATCTGACAGCACAGGCAAAGCAGTGACAATGCTCTGAGACACTAATAATAGCTGTAGAGCTAGAGCAGTTTCCCTCTATCCTTATTTTTTATTAGATTCTCCCCCCTTTGGTGAGGAAATGTTGTCATCCCTGGCACAGTTTATCCTTGGAAACCACCTTTGCTGAGCCATTTAATCACAAGGCTGGCTGCACAGTGGAGTCAATGTGCTAGGAATGCTCCCACCATAATCTCTTTAAAGAACAGCTGATACCTCATTGAGAACTTTGAAAAAAACGCACATTCCTCTTGGGTGATCCTTGCCAGAAGTTAGGAGCAGTGAGGGGTGCTGACGGGGAGAGGCTGAATCATCTCTGGAACAGCAAACACCCCTAGAAAAGCAGGCTGCAAATCCTGTGCAGGCTCCTTCTCTTCCCCCCTCCATTTCCTTTGTTACTAAGGAGATTTACATTGAAACAAGCTCTGCAGGAATCCTCAGGTTCCTTGCTAGGGGATCTTAATATTCCTACTCCTTTATAATTTGTAAAAGAGAGGGGATATTGGAAAGGCTTCCTGTGAGGGGTTTTTGGGGCCAAATTAATGTAAAGAGGGGAAAATTATCAAAACCTCAACTGTATGGCTGTGGTCAGTTTGATGGGAACCCAAAGGCAATGCCAGGGGCAGAGCAGAGCAGTGAGCTGCTTCACTAGGACAGAAGTAGATCAATCTTTGTTAATGTTTTTGTATTTTTGTTTCATGATCTCCTGCTGTAGTTGTTTGTTCCTTGCACTCTTGCCTGTTTCTGAAGGTTGTCTTCTTATCTATTTATCTGTTATTTATCTTCTGTTTAACTGTTGGACTAATGATCTTAAAGGCCATTTTCCAGCCTCAACAGTTCTGTGATTTAATGATATCACCCTGCTGTACCAAAGTCAGCTGCAAGACTGCAAAAAGCACATGAGGTTCCAGGGTGCCTGGATTTATTCAGTTAGTCAGGTGTTTTTAACCAGTGCTTCATGGATAGGAAAGACAAGGGGCAGTGATTTTTTTTTTTTTTTTGAGTGCTGGAATTACAGGAAGGCATGGATGCCTAAGGAGGACCTTAAGGAAGAATTTAGGCACCTAAATCCTAAAGGATAATCCTGACTGCTCCTGCCTGCTTCTGTAAGCGGCTGAGTATCACCTCCAAGAGGGTTCCTTAGGTACTTAGAGCTCTCCTCTCTGCATGTCTGGAATTATCCAAGTCCTGTTGATGCCGAACTGCTCAAATCTGATCTTGCTCCTAAGCCCTTTCAAGATTAACAGACCGGGCTTTCTCTTGCCCCCTGCGAGGCAGTGCTGGTGGCACAGCAGAGCCAGGCTCTGCACCATGGCACACAGACAGCTGCTGTTTGCATTCCAAAGCAGGGGCAGAGCCAGGGATATCCTGCTGCTATAAAATAGCACTGAATATTAAACGGCAAGAGGGGAGTTGTTGCACCAGCAATGGGGGTTTGTCCAGTCCTGTGTGCTCTTCCACTGCATCTTGGTGGACTTTTCGTTTCAGCTTTGCAATATCCTCGTCTCTCCCATCTTCCCAATATCCCTGTGGTCATTTCCCTCTCCCTCTGACATCTTTATGCATCTCTGCCATGTTCCTGTCTTCTTCCCACAGCCCTTACATTTAGCTGTGCCACAGCTTCTGCTTTCTCCTGTGACCTTTGGCTGCTGCGGGGAGGGATAAAATCCAATGGCTCAAGGGTGGGTTGTTGGGAGCAGGATCTGTGCTGGGCAATGTGGTATCCTGTTTGTGTCAGCTGGAGAAGTTCTGCAAGAAAGGGACTGCTGAGCAATTTTCCAGTGCCATCTGCCTGAGTCCACGTGGCCATAGGAGGTCTGGAGTTTCTTTACAGCTAAAGCAGTCTAAAGTAATTTTGATGCGAGGCATAAATTGTCAGAATTTAATGCATATGTTGGGCAACATGGAAAATGCTTTGAGAATGGAATTGTTGGGGATTATTCAGTGTGAAGGTGTATGGGAAGAAAGCACAGAGAAGGGAGGAATTGGCAGGTTCCTGTAAAAGAGCAGTTGAAATCTTAGAATGATAGTTTCCTCCCACCTCAGCCCCCATCTCATCTGCTGGTGTCTCGGTGTGTATTCAGCAAGCTAACAGCATCAGGTCCTCTTTCACCTTGGCAGCACCACTGGTGATACTATTATACACCTCTATGGTTACTGATTCTTTTTGCCAAGTGTTCCACACCAGTATTTTTTTCCCATGTTGGTTATGCAGAATCTTCTGACCTTTAGAAATATGGCACTTCTGACTGCTGCAGTGGAAAGCAGCCTTTCCGTTTACACCTCTCCTCAATTCCCAGAGCATTGCTATAAAACACACTCCCCCCCACCTTCCAATATATTATATTCTTGTAGATTTAACCCTCAGGAAATCAACATCTGGTACCAATTATTGTTCTTTAGCTGAGGTGGCTGAATCTCCTGCCTTACAGTGAAGTCTAGAATTCCTTTAGCATGGGGAGTCCATCAGGAGAGGCAGAAGCTTTCTGTGAGAGGAGGACATTGGCACGCTTCCCAGCACCTGTTGGTAGCACAAAGGGGTATGTCACAGGCTGGGCTGGACAATCCCAGGGTAAAGAAACACTATGAGGCCATCAAACACCCACTTTAAATTGCACCTTTGATCAAATTCCTCACCAAAGGCAGCATCAGTGTGCAGACCTGTGTTCGTGCCTTGCAGATTGCATCCCCAGATGTACGAGGTCTCTGGAGACCAGAGGGGAAGGAATGTCATGCACACAATAGAGCTGGAAAAACCTTCTGTCTTAATGGTGTCCCATCAAATCTTATCTGATAACCTCTCCTTTTGAAAGTATGTGGAAAGCCAAAAATAAGAACAAAGCAAACCATAGACACAGACTTGCCCTGACCTGTCTTCTAGGCTGTATCTCTGTGGAGCTCCCCTTGCTTGCTCTACTTGTCTTGCTGTGACCTCGCTCTCATCTTGCTATCAAACTCACTGGCTGTTGTGAGAAGCTCCCCTCCATTTCTCCTTTCCTTCTTTCCAGCCTCTCCTGTTTGTGACAGCCTCCTCATGCTTGTCTGCCTTATCCACTTTGTCTTATATTTTCAGCAGAGATTAGAAATATCTTTTCTTTTGAGTCTCAAAGTTCTGAATTCCTCTATCTTCCTGCCACTGCTTATCTTGCTGCTGTATTTTTAAACCCTAATACACTCCAGGATATGGTTGTCACCAGGGACACTTGAACAAAGTAAAAGTAGTGTAGCAACCTTCCAAAATTCTCAGCAAAAGTGCTTTGTCAAAAGAAGAAAGTTCAAGGCATAAAAATCTATATCTATATTTTTTAGTTGTTGAATAGTGACAACATATGATAGCAGAATGATTTTGGAGCATGTTAACTGCATTCAATCCCTGCCTGAGATATCCACAGCTGCTTTTGTTAAAATCCATTCTATTCTGACCCATCATGTATTGTATTATTTGTAGTTTGAGGTCTGTGTGGGACTGGGGAGCTTGCAGAAGCGAATTACCAGCAGTGTGGAAGGTAAAGGATTGCTGTTAGCCCAGTCTTTCTGACTGCACAGATGAGATCTCCAAGCAGGAAGAGGAAGCACGGAATGTAGCTGGTACCAGAGCAGGGAAATGAACTCTGACTTCCCCATCCCAGCTAACAGCTAAGGCTGTGGGCCATCCTTCCTCTCCTCTGCGGTTCCCTCCAAAGAGAGGTGTGAGATTCTTATCTAGGTGCTCACTCTCAGTGAATCCCTTGGACCCTTTGCCTTAAGCTCAGTTTTCAGAGTCTAAAGAAAAGAAGTATCACATCTTATTGTCCTTCAGCTGATGAGGTTGCAAACATTTTGCCTTACAGGCTAATGTAAGTTTTACCTTAAAACCTTGGGCTGGCACCCATGTGGCTTTGGAAGCTCTTACTGAGTATAGACTCAGCTGCTTTCCATCTAAAACTTTCTGGTTGCTCCATAAGACACGTTTGCGTGTTTTACCTCAAATGAGGGCCTGTCAGGCATTGTGGGGGTAGTAAATAACAATTTCCTTTCTGACTGCTGCCCACTTGGGATCAGGAGTTGCCATATTCTGAACAAGGTTATTTTCTTTCTCTTTGGTTTGCTGAATTATACTTGCCCTGAAGACAGCTCTAAGATACATATCTAGCTTTTCAAACAATGCCCTTGCAGTCTCTGGCGTTCATTTTCACATTGCAGTGCCCAGAGCTGTTTTCAGGAACCGAACCCTGTCATTTTTCTAGGACTGGAGCATTAGTAGTGTGCAGCACAGTGTCTCCACTCTAAGTTGTTTATAAGACCATTTTACTGTCTCCCCTCTAAGTCCTGTGCTCACTGTGGGTTCATGTCCCACCTTATTTCAGGAGCCATTATTACCTTCTTTATGGAAGTGAAGCACTTAAAAATGTGAAACTGGGCTGCTAGAGAATCACAACGAGGTTGTGGCCTCTGTGGTGTCTGGGCACCTAAAAAGCACTTCCCTTCCTCAGGAGGGGAGGATGCCCAGAGCCTGCCCCAAAACTGGCAGTTCCTGATCAGGCAAGGGCCAAGCTTCCACCTGATGTTAACCCTGCAGCTCCAGCGAGACAATTCAACGATTGCTGCATCTAATTACTAGGAAATTAATTACTTTTTTTTTTCCTAACTGGTAAGTTGTTGCTTTGCTATGGGGGAAAAAAAATCAAAAGAAGAGGCACATGATTTCTGCTTCTTCTGAAATAATGGTTTTGTTATGCTGAATAGCTGCAAACTATTTGCATTACAATGTAGTGTAAATAAGAGATGCCACCAACTGAAGTGTAAACTTTGCAAAATGTGTGGAACTCTCAGCATAATTGTATTTAAATGGTTTGAGATGAGCTTGGACAAAACTCTGAGGTGAGAACACAAGGTGCTGGATTTTGGGTCTCAGGCAAACCCTGTGGTCAGCAAAAGTCCTTACCCTAAGATGCCCAGATGATCTTAATTTACAATATAAGTAACGTAAATGTGTGTGGTAGAGGTGCTAAAGCTGCCAGGCAAAGAGGATGGGAGGGAATATGAAACCCTGTAGAACAGGATTAGGCAGGATTAAAGTCTGAAATGATCATGCTGCACTGGGTAGCAGATATTGCCACAGCCAACTCAGTAAAACTCAGTGGGACACTTGACATTGCACATTTTCAAGCAGCAAGTCTTAAATCTATATTCATGTGGAATCTTCTGCACTCAGTCTGGTGGGAACAGAAACACCACACAGCTTCAGGTGCTGGCTTAGGGGAATAAAGCACAGGCTGCTGCCTTGCAGGGACAGATCTCTGCTAGGAAAATGGAAAGCAACTGAATGATGTATGTAATTATGTTTGTTTGCAGGGCTATGTAATTTCTACAAGCTCACTGAGAATCCCTTAAACCTGAGATTAAAACCAGCTATAGATATATTTTTAACAACAGTTGTCTATATATAATTCTATGTACATACATAGCAGTTGGTGTAATGGTGTAAGAGCTGCCAGTTCAACAGTCCAAAGCACATAAACATTTACCTTTATAAATTAAACCACATACTTAAGTGCTTTGCTGGACAGGGAAGTACTTAAGCATTTTGCTTAAATGCTGGGCTGAGTCAGGTCGGAATGAATTCGAATTCTGCTCATCTCGCTGTTGGTATGAAACTGCTCACCTTAGAGCTGACCAGTGTCAAAAAGCTGTTCCAGAGCTGTGTCCTTGCATCAGCACTGTGTGTCAGCAGCTCCGTGTATGTGGTGCCTGTGCTGCTGGAGCTTTGGCAGTGTGGGAGGATCAGGACACGGGGTCTGTGTGGCAGAGCTGGATGCAGTCTGGAGCTCTGAACCTGCTGTTCTCCAGGCTTTGCATCAAACATATCTTTGAACTGTTCAGACTCCAACCCTGCCAGCCCCTAACCATGAGGTAACCCTTTGCTAGGTCCAATATGAGTCATAGATGGGGAGGATATTTCTGGTTTCCAATTAAAAAGAAAGAAATGGTGAAGCTCATAATCATGAGCAAAAGGTCTCTGTGCAGTAATGGGAACCAGCTGGTGTGGCAGGCCATTGCAGACTCAAATCTGTCTTTGTTCAAAACGTGGCCCCACCATTATCACGGTTGGAAACAATCCTTGGTGCTGACACAGTAATGACAGCTTCATGTTTTAGACACATCTAATGGCACTAAGTCCTGATCTTAGCCGGCATTTATCAAGATAAGTGAGCCAGTCAGGCAAGAGCATGGTGGGCTGACTGTACTCCCCTAGATAACGACGTGCGTGTTTCCTCTCTTGGAAGAATAATGAACAGAATATGACTGTCAAAATATTTCTCTCTGGAGAGATTCCAAAATAACTGACACTTACATGAGCTCAGTGCCATCAGCACTGTGAGCTTCCTCACAAACCTGGGAGAAGTGGAGCTGTGACCAAAAGATGTGAGGATTTATCCTCAAAGCCTAGAAGGGTTGTTTTCTCACAACTCCCTCTAGTTCTCACTTGCAATTGGATCTCTCTTGGGAACAGCTTCACTTTCATGAACATTGAATGAGATGGTCTTTTAAAAGCTGAAGGACAATCCTGGTGATTTCAGTTGGTTCTCATGTAGCAATGTCTCACACTTGCTTTATCTGAAATTTTTGCCAGAATTATCCAATCCAGCAGAGAATCAGACCCTGCAATTTCGACTTTATAATTCTGGGATTTTCCTTCCTAATCTCACTGGAAAAAAGCTCAGTTAATGACTTGTCTGCAGACTAGAGTGCATGCACAGACTCACACAGAGTTTAATGTGCTTGTCTGGTGCAGACAAGCCCCCTCTGCAGCTCCTTGCCTTTGAGAATTCTGGGAAGTACATCTCGCCAGCAAAGAGGCTGCTTCTAGGAGCAGTGATTGTTCTAGGGAGGATCCATTAAAAAGGCATGGCTGGCAATTGGAAAGGCATTACTGAGAGTGCTGGTGAGCTTCTGTCTAACCAAAACCAGAGTTTGGAGCCAGCTGGTGCTGCTTTGAGCTCAGAGAGGGCAGTGGCTGCTGTGCTGGGATCCGCTGCTGCTGCTGCGCGGTAACGGGAGAGCAAGCGCCAGCACTGCTGCAGCACAGGTCAGCCCTGGAACGTGGGCACAAAGGGCTCTCCCTGCAGAACAGCTCAGGTCATGCTGCTGATTAAACCTGCCCTGCCAAGGTGTCATAACGCTCTCCAGCCTGGGCAGCTGGGAATTAGGAGAGCAGGGTTTGCAAGGCTGGATTAAGGTGAGTTTATTCACTTTTAATTCTTTCAGATGCAGGTTTGTCCCTGTTAAGCTGTGGTGAACTTACTTTTTGCTGTCAGCAAAGGGCTGACACTCATGCTGATGGAGTGACTCTTCTATTTTTGCTGACCTCTGTTCCATGCTGTTCAGGGCAGTTTTCATGAATTTTCTGTATGGGCAGCCAAGAAAGTGCCTTGTAGCTGCAGTTGGGGGTGTGTTAGGGTGTGTTTGCATGTGCCTGTCAACATTTTAGCTGCCAAGATTCCCCTTTCCTGAGTGTTTCAGGGTTGTCTGGGAGATGCTAAAGATGACCAGGACAGCAGTAAAGTAATATTTATAGAGTTATGTGTTTGTGAAGGTGACTGTGGTTTTCTAGGTAAATAGTTGCTGGGTTATGCAAAATACTGTGTATGTTCATCAAAATCCTCGTGCCATGGGGAATATCTCCCACACAGTTTTGTGGAGAGCTTCTTTTTAAGTGCTGGTGGTAAACCTGTGATGCTATGTTAGGTTTTTTATAGCTTGCAAAGGTCCCTGATTGATTTTTCACACCTTTATTTCCACAGCAATAAGGTTTTACATACTGAGATGTGGGAAGGAAATAAAAAAAAACAAACTCACAGGATGTTGAACGTGTTTCAAAACCTGAGCGTAAGCGTCTGTCCTTCAAAGGCTCTCAGCCTGGGTATGGGTAAACTAACTGGATGGCAAGTTTGCACTTTCTCAGGTAAGGGATCACTTAATTTCCTGGAAGATGAGGTGATTTGAGTGAATTCCCTGATAAACCTGGCTCGGCACGGTGCCAGTGTCTCACTGTCAGCAGAGCTCGGCCATGCCTTGCTGTTCCATCAGCTCCAGCACCAGTTGCAGCAGCACTCCCTGAACTGTCATTCCACATTATTGCTGTGCATTGAGTGGCAGGGCAGAGATAAGGGGCTGATTGGGTGTGTGGGAGAAAGGATCTGGTGATGTGGCTTCAGTCCCTGTGCTCCTGCTGCGCAGCCTCGGCCGGCTCCAGCTGGGCTGTCTGCACTGTCCACTCAGGCTGGAACCTCCCAGCAGAATGGAAGAGAGCACCTGATGGGATACAAGTGACAGCTGTGACCCAGAACCCACCCAGGAATTGTCCTTGCAAGTTAAATTTCAGAGCTCCGCAAAGCCTTGATGAAGTTTAATGGGCTGTGGGCGGTTTCGTCATTTGCATAGCAGACATGGTTATTGGGGATATTTCCTTCCACGTCTCTCAGCAGCCTGTTGGAAGTCAGGAGTCCAGCCTGGCTCTCTCAGAGCTTCCGAGTAAACAAACAAGCATGCATCCTACTTAAAAAAACAGACTGGCAATTAAAAAAGACATCTTGCATTGTGCAAACAGGAAGGGCTGTAAAACACTCTTTGCAGGGAGTCGGTGGAAAAGCATTCAGCCTGGTTTATAATCACAGCACAATGAAATACCCCGAACATAAATAGCAAGAAATCAATTTTCCTTAGAAAAACTAAAATAAAGAACATTAAACGATCATTTGACTAGATAACTGCAGTTTACTTGGTGGTATAACTGTCATCTTGCCTGTGCACAATAATGGAATTAATGCAGAGGGGGTATGGTTTAGATGTCTCCTTCTTTACAGTGACAATAACTCCCTTGTTTTCTCTAGTGAGTAGATGTTTATATTCTAATTTTGTCTCTGCAGGCTACACAGAGCCTTAAACTTGCAAAAGGGATTTTTGAGCAGCCTGCTTGTCAAGAACAAATACTAGTCAAAAGAAATGCCTGACTTATTGACCTTGGGTTCACTGAATCTTCATCTTGATGCTTCCGTACCACTAAGGAATCGGCTTCTCCGAAAATTAAAGTTCCCAGATTAGAATAGAAGCTTCAACAAAGGACCTGTGTGGCTTTACAAATACACATCGATTAGAGGACTTTGGAAGAGCTTTGTTAGAAAAGTGGAATTATGAAAAGCAAATGTTTGAGGGCTAAGAAACCAATTGAGGTCAAAGCTGATTAAAACCAGACTTTTGATAATATAGAATTTCATATTTGCATTTTGGCTAAAAATCTTCACTCTTTGTCCTTACCTGTTACGTTATTCATTTGGAGGTACAGTAATAGTGTCTGGCTGCCCTATTCATCTTGTTGAGATGGTGATGTGCTGTGAGGAGAGGTGATGTCTTTCAGGAAGACTCTCTTTTGGTGTGTGCCCAATATTTGTTTTGCGTTATCTGAGTCAAATTCGTTTGTTGCATCTTCCAAGTTTTTACAAGCTTACAGAAATATTTCAAATTCCTGCTCTTAATGTCTGTGTTTAATAACTACAAAGCCATGACATCAGGGTTTTTTTTTTTTGTTCCTGAAGAAACATCTCTCAAGAAATCAGCCCAAAGGTTTCTAAGCAGTCTTGGGGCTCAAATTTTCTGGAGGTTCAGACCTGAGTTTCTTTCCAAGGCACCAAGATGAGTCTTTATGCTAAGATGAAATTTATAACAAATTAGCAGTTCCTATACAGAACTATGCAGAGGAAGTGCATTCTTCCACTGCAGAGCAGTGTATTTATGCACATGTGTGACCATGATGTGGATGTGCTAAATATTTCTGTTATGTGCCTACATATCCACAGAACATGACAGAATGTTATTTAAAAGTATATATATAATAAAGTTGCATATGCTTTTCATATGCTCAGGAAACATCTTCTGTGTGGACAGTAGTTAATTTTTAAAAATCAATTTACTACATTGGGTCCAAGGTTTTAACACCTACATATTTTACCTGTTTAATTACAGAGATATTTGTATGATGAGAAAACTCGGAAAACTGAGAAAACTTGTTTTGCTTACCCCATAATCTGCAGTTTGCTTTGATGATAGTATGTCATAATTCCTCCTGGGTGCCAGTCAAAACAAAGACTTTGCCCTGTACACAAGCAGTTCTTGTTGGGATGGTTTTGGTATTTTGAAATGTGGAGTAAAATCCAAGACAGATTATTTCCCTTCCCATAGCTGAATGAGGATAAGGCTGGAAGTGTGAAGAATCTTCAGGCTTAAAGTAACAGAGGATTCAATCCCTTTAACACAGTGCCACTGTGACACTGGGCTGTATCATGGAGAGTTTGAAAGCAAAAGTAGGAGTAAAAAACCCCTCAAAATCTTTCAAAGTGTCAACTTTTTGCTGAAAGAGGATTCTTCAAATGCTGTTATCAATGAAACTGGATGGAAAAATATTTCTTTAATATTTTGAAGCTTCTAGAGTTAGAGTACATTTTAGAAGTGCTTGTATTTTTTGCAGTATTTTAATATTTCTTTTTCTTCTGCTTTACCCCATTGACTTGAACTAATAGGGTACTGGGTTTGGCCTGTTATTAGGAGTTTGTTGTAACAATGCTGTTGAATTACATGACTTAAACTACAGTTGTTGTACTTATGTGCACTCACTAATATCTTTCTGGCTGGAAGAAAGCTTCAGTTTTAGGGTTTGAAACTTCTGAAACTTAGATGGCTGGACAAAACAAAGTACTCCATGAAATCATATATCACCAAACCTGACAGTCAATACTGTGAAATGCCATTTCCATGACTGGTTCATGACTCTGGTTCACTGCTGGAGCTGATTACTGCCTGTCTTTGTGTTCCTGCTGGAGGATCAGTTGTCTGAGCCTGAGATTATGCTCATGTTTAAAGACAAGCTCAAGGATTCTGATTTGGGCTATCAATTAGAAGGCAAGGAGGAGGTGAGCATGTTTAGCTGCAGGCTTGGAGAGCAGCTATTTGCTGTGTGTGTGTTCCCAAAGCAGCCCAGGGTCAGCGCTGGAGTGGGCTGGGGAAGGGCTGCCAGATCAGGGTTTTATCCCATGCTCTTTCTCTTCTGCTTTATTGCAGCTTTCCTCAGCCTGCAGTTGAAGGTTCTTTGCCATACCTTGACAGCCAGTGGTTTCTTTCTTTTTCATGTCCTTTCTTGTCTGGAAAACAAGAATTAAAACATTATTTTCTGATTTGGTTGAAAAGGCTTTGTAGTTATTGGGATTAGCAATCCCTTTACTGAGTCTGGTTTTGACATTACTGAACCCAAACCATCCAATCTCTTTCTTCTCTTCAGAAATTGCTGAGAATAAATTTTTAGGCTGAGATAGAGTTTTACAGCCTTCTAGTAATCTGAACTGGGATAATCCACTATCTCAAGTAGAAAATAAGAAGAAGAATAGTGAATGGCCTCAGACAAGACACAATGAAGCTTCCAGCAATGCTGCTGAAGTGCTTTGGGAGAGTTGCTGGTGGGCACATGGAGAATCCAGCTGCAGTTTGGGCTGCCTGTGGTACCCAGGAACTGCTGTAAAGCTTGTAACCAACCAGGCAGGGGTGAAAAAAGGTCAGGAAGAATCTTGCTGTTCCCAGTGTCTGTCAGTAAGTAATCATGCAGATAAAAATCACACCACACCCTCAGCTCAACAAAAAATTTCTTTATCTATATATCCATATAACATTACAATACAAGCCTCAGGGCATCTCTTGTCCTTATCTAAACAAAAGTCTGCTCTGAAAAACCTTAGTCATGCAAGTTATGGCATGAAATCACCCTTTCAGCAGAAAAATGGTAATTTTGCATCTGGAGTCAAAGGAGGACTGGCTTGGTGTACAGAGCTATTATGTTTCTCAGATCCAATCACCCTTGGTAATTCAGAAGCAACTCACAGATCAGTCTGTGAGGGTTTTATTTAGTGCAGGTATGCATCCCACTGAACTGTACCTGGGTTTTTCTTGGGGTCCTGCTGATACAGGAGCTCTGTGTAGTGTTATCTGCCTTCTCTGTGGAAGGCATAAGAAAAATTACAGACAAAAGAAATTAAATGTGAATGACCTGGCAAACAGATGCAAACCCACAACACTGGATCATTATGCTGTGAACTAAAGTGAGGAGGGAAAAAAGGGGTTTTCTAGGGAAAAGCAGGAGTTTGCTTGTTGAATATGATTATCAGTTCCCACTTTTTTTGTTTTCCAGATTTGGTGCAGAGTAACAGATGTACCTTCCCTCTGGTGTGCTGGGAGACTCTTCTGCTCCACGATCCCACTTGTCTGTGGGCAAACACAGAAATGAAAAAGAGAAGGAGGAGGGAGCTGTGTGCCCTGCTTGGGCAGAGCCTGCACGGCTCTAGGTGGGCTGTGGAGGATGCAGGTAGGCAAGCAGATACAGCAGTCTCCTGGGAGGCAAATCTGTGTGAGAATCCTTTCCCAGACAGAGAAACCTCTGTGGGTTCCTCAGCGTGTGCAGCATTAACTCGCACAGTTCGCATTGAAAAGGATGTTAAAACAGTTCTTAAAAATAATTACACATAATGATCCTTTTCTCTGTCTTCATGCTTTAAAAATAATTTATTTGCCCTGATTAGTGCAGGTAAGACTCAGATCTGAGCTGAGCCTTTCTTTGGATAATCCTGCTCCTGGGTGGCTGCATTGTTCACCCCAGTCTATGTGAGAGGCAGCTTAGAGTCTTGGTTTCCCCTTCCTGACACCATTAAAATGAAGCCTGGAGCCTGTCCCCATGTGGGTGGTGGATGCTGGGCAAGGGGAAGGGGGCTGTGCCCGGGGGAGAAGGAAGAAACACTCTTGGTTGGCTGGGAAGGAGAAGGAAAACAGAGCATGACCTACGGGGTTGGTGTTGCTGTCTGCAATGGCTCTGGTACTTTATTTTCCTTCCTGGTACTTCTGCAGTGTGCATTACTCCGTGGAAAAGATCCTGTAGCATCAGCTCCCTCCCTGCTCCAGACAGATGGTAACTGGTAAGCTTTGATTTCTTCCCTTAATTATAGTGTCTCAGTGCAAAACTTCAAGAAGATCTTTAAAATACTGCTGATTATTAAGAACTGCACTCCCTGCTTGCAACATTATTTCTTGACATTGCTTCCGTCTTGCCTTTTTTCCTCCTTGGAGAGGTGAAAAGCAGGCTTTTGTAGTTTCCCTCTTTAGACTTTAAATAATACTGTGCTGCTTCTGCTTTAGTTTTAAATGTTTGCTTTCCCTCTCACTGGAGACCTGGTCTCCCACCCCTTCCCACAGTCCCCAGATGCAATGGGGGATTTGAAAGCGCTGTTTGTTCTTCTCACTTCACTGTTTATGATGCTGGGCAGTGATGCATTCAGATTATCACAGCACGGGTAAAATAATACCCAGTTCTTCACTTACATCCTATTACTGCACCTCAGAGAGCTCTCTCACTTAGATTACTCAGGGGAAAGTCAATGACATACGGTCTTTTGATTTCAAATACAAATTGTTGTGTAGAGATTTAAAAGATACCCTAATTTATTTTGAAATGGCCTGTAATGTGCTGGTACTTTTTTGATTGTTTTATTAGGCTGTGATTTTTCCATCTAGCTTCTATTCCCAAAGCCTACCAAATGATCATGATTTACTTAGGACATCTGTTAAATGCTGGGCTGTCTGGGGAACAAAGCGAGGGAGCTGCAGCCCTGATGGGAATATTGAAGGAAGGCACTGAAGCCGACTGTGATCTCCCAACAATAGGGCAATTTGAGCCAAGCCTTACTGCAATTCCTCTAGCTTGGATGGCTTTTGCACAGAAATGTGTGCATCTCTGGAAATGCTATGATTAACTGCTGGTATTAAACATATCTATCTCAAGGCCACCGCACAACTTGTGGATATATTGCTTTGATTTTTTTTTTCCCCAACAAGAACAAATCTGGAGCATGAGCAGGAGCTCTGACAGGATGCTGGGACCTGTTTGATTCCCTCACCCACAAATGCTGAGACATTTCTGTTTTCAGCTGTCACTATTAGTGTTTTCTCAGTTCTCCTCCCCTCCACCCCCAGTTGAGACCAGTGCTACAAAGATTTTTTTCATCCTTTCCTAGCAGTGGAAGCAAACCCTGCTGCATTTGAGCTTCCTCCTGCAGGACAGATTTACTCTCTGTGGTTACCCTGTGGTTGCCACATGTTAGTTACATTAAAGGCACTGCTCCCATATCTAATGAAACAGAAATCCATGAGATATATAAAAACATTCTACTAGTTTCAAGAACATTTCCTGTTCTTCCCTCTCTCCCCTGAATAATTTCATGAATATGGGTTCAGTCTGTTGGAAGGGAGCTTTTTGTTAAAATATATCCAACCTGTTTGGCTCTCAGCAGTTGCAATAACCAGGAGCATGGAGGTGATATTCCTGTTTAAAGAGGAGTGATGGATATTTATCTATGAAATATGAGCCAGAATCCAAGACTCTTAATTGTCTGATGGCATTACAAAAAGCACACTGTGAGTCAATACAAGTTTTACCTGTGCAAAGATAATTGAAATCCATACAAAAAGGGACTTAAAAGGGGATGATGTTTGATACCATAGCCAGAGATAGTGGGATCTGCTCTGTTTGTACTTGAAGAACAAAGTATAACCTTAATAGGGGCTAGAAAAAATACTCAAGACAATTTCTAAGTGTGTTGAAGCATCAATCCTCACAAAGTGTTGTAGGAAATGTTTAACTTCAGCCATAGAGCAAGCAGCACTATCTTGGAGACTGGAAATGGTCTGTGCTTCTGCATTTATAAGTTTTATTGTTGTCATAATAGGAAGTTTAAGAGCACACAGGGCAGGAAAAAAGTTTGGGTTTTTTTCTGCTTACAGTTTTTCAAGTGGGTGGATCAACCCTGTGTAGGAGGGTTCAAATGACTCTGTGAGCTGGGAACTGGAGCTGGGAGTTCTGTTTCCCTCCAAGTGCTTGAACTCTCCACAGAGTCAGAGTCAGATCATTTTGTATCTGGACTTCAATATAAGGTTTAGTCAGAGATGATGGCAACAGAACTTCTTCATGAGTCATCTCCTTAGTCCTGCTCCAGACAGAGGGCTCTTCCTTTTGCTGCAGTAGTCTGTCTGTAGCTCCCTTGTTTTGCTCTCAGATGTGTTGGTTATTGCTGGTTTGGGTTCTTTCTAAATTAGGTGATTTTTTCTGTGCCTTCAGTTCTTGTGGTGGTGCCATTTTCAGCCTTTGCAAGGATTTTTGTTACCTCTGCAGGATAGCCCTGTCTTGTGCCATGCTCAAGCAGATTACTTCCAGTCCTGAAGGGAAAAATGGCTGGGAGGTTTCCCATGAAGAAGCTGATCTAATTCCTTTGAGCTGGTAAAAGACTTCTGAGCTTTGAAATGTGCCAGACTCTTCCTTACAAGTAATTCATGTCAATTCTGTAGCAAGGCAACAATAATTTAAAGAGAGGATGATATCTGCAGGTCTGTGACCCGAGAGAAGCTCCTTTAGTAGTAGCTAGAAATTTCTATAATGAAATCCCAAACCCTGTGAGAGATCCCAGGCTTTGCTGCCAACCTGAAACCTGAGTTAGGCTTTGGTAGGTCCATGAAACTTTCAAGAGAACTGTGGCCAGTTTTTGATTTCAGCTGAGTTTCGCAGTGGTGCCATAGGTTCATTTAAATGCTGAATGTGTGGAAATGAGCTCCTCTCCTTCCATGTGAATGTTAATTTAGTACACTTTGTTTAGCTGCGATGGCAACACAGTTTTTGGAAACGTTCTGTGTGCATTAGTCATCAATATCTGAGCGATGTTTCTATTGTGCTCATCTGCCAATGGTCCTAAAAAGCATCAGCAATTCATCTATTCCAGCTGGGACAAGAAAGCCTGACAAACTGCAGTGCTGCATTGAAAAGCAACTAAAAATGGAATCATAGGGCATGTTTATTGTATTTTCATGACTGCAGCAGTCAGGGACTGATTTTCTAGCATACTGCAGCATTTGGGATTACCACTGTGGGCTGTCCTGTTCCATCCCACAGGATGACTCAGTTGGAAGTCTCTGCAGCCCGTGTGGAGGATTGGTCTCTGATGGGTACTGAGGGGGGCAGAGCTATATTTGAGTCCAGCTGTCTGGCATGGTGCTCCTTTTACTTTGAGAACCTGGTGCTAGGATGGCAATCCCCCGTAAAGTTGAAGAGTTAGCACATGTAGGGCTGACACTTACAGGTTCAGACTAAGAGGATTACACCGGGAGGCTCAGCTGAGGTCCTGAGCTAGAACCTCATGAATCCAGGTTTGACTTCTGCTCTGAGAGCCTTGCTTGACCCTGTGCTCAAGGTGTTACCAGAGGTTTAGTTTGCATCCACAGGGTGAAGATGTTTTGCTCCATCTGCCTGTCCTTTGTTTCTCTTATTAAATTGATGGGTGAGGATGGGCCTTAATCAATGAAACGAGAGGGTTCTCACAAAGCCAACTTCAGCTGACTGGTGAAGGTTTTTTTAGTGTCTGTATGTAATAGGCTCTTCCAGAGTCTGAATCAGAGCTGCTAAATGGCAATTCCTGCTCTGAATGCCTTGATTAAAGCTGCTCATTATGAATCCCCCTTTTTCCTTCACACTTACACCAAATGCCACGTCCAGCCGGGTTTGGAGTGCTATTACATTTTTGCCATCTGTTTCCAAGGCAGTCACCTTAGAGAGAGGTATCTTTGCCCCACTGCAGCCTGTGCCCTGCCTGGTGCTCCTGTACTGATGCCTGTGGGGCTGATACTCGGGAGCACCTGCTCTCAGATGAGTTGATTTATCTGCAATTTATCAAGAGGAAAACAAGGCATAGGAGAATTCTTCAGAGCAATGGTGCCCTGCCTCTCCTCCTGGCTGCAATTGCCCTGGCTGGCTGCTCCATCACATGCCTGTGAGGAGGGGAATTGGGACTGGAAGGTTTTTAAGGTCAGCACCATCTCTTCAGAGCAAGAAGAGAAGGTGTGACCTTTTTCAAATGGTAAGCTTTGTCAGTGCTCCCATTGGGATTTTCCCCCAGGTGACTGCTTAAATGTCACTTGTGGTAAGCCAGGGCACTGGAAGCACTGTGAACTTCCCTTCCTCCTTCGTGAGGCAGCACAGGGAGATTCTAATTAGCCACAAAACAGAGAGCCTCCTATGCTTTCCCGAAGCTGAAAACATCAGAGAAGTGAATAGCAATGTATTTTTCATATCATCTCTGTTTTGTAAAAGCCACACTTCTTGAAGATGCCTGTTTCTTTAGCAATGAAAAACCCCTCCTGTACAGCTACAATTAACACTGCAGCAATAACTCAGTGGCATACATTCCTCGTGTTTATTGATTAGTGAACAAGCCCCCTGGGGTTTACACTGCTTCCAACATATTTGGTTCCAGCTGAATACCTGCAGTGTGCATTGATCTAAGCGTGTGATTTCCCCTAAATATCAGCCATCCTATTGCACCAGCTCCACATGTGCTGGTGTAGCTGCACAAAACGAGTGGCTGAGAATGAAAAATTGGGTGAAAAATGAAAGGGCACCTGTTCCAGCTCTGTTGTCATCCCAGAGCTTTCTCTGTCACATTGAGGTTACACCTGCATAACTCACTTGGCTTCAATAGTGTGACGTCTGATTTGTATTTGCATGTATGAGAAGAAATTCAAGTCCCTCAGGGGCTATGGCAGCTCAGGGCTTCAAAGAATTGGGTCCCTGCTGTAGAGAGGGACCAGATATCAAAGTGAATGGATGCTTATTTCTTTACAGCTCTCATTTTTCTTTGTATGAGCTACAGATCATTGCACAGGCATTTCCAGTATAGGTGTGGCTGCAGTAATTACTGCTTATTCTTTTGGAGGAACCTGTGCTTACAAAACAGACCAGGCTGTGAAAGCAGATGAACATGCTGTCCAGAAGGGCCCAGTGTGGCCAGCTGAAGTTCAAAGATTAGGAACAGAGGAATGAGTTGCTTGGCAAGACAAGGGCTTCAGCATAAACTGTGCCTGGTGGGCCCCTGGAAGGTGCAGGTGAGCTCTGGCTGAGTAAGGGCTGTGCTCTGCTGAAAGGACAGGGCAGGTGGCAGAGGGAGGCAAAGGGGACAGATGGATGTGAAGGAGAGGAAGGCTGCAGGGAGAGAGTGGTGCTAGTGCTGTAGGAGTAACAGGCTGGATGTGTTTCAGCTCATCAGCCTCTCTTCTATTTTAAAGTTGATATTAAAGTATGAAATAGCATGTGGCAAGCAGGATGGAGGTACAGACAAGCTTTCAAATCAGCATTTTAGGGGCAGGGTAATTCTGCATTTCTATTCATAGCTGCGTAGCAGAAAAAGCAGAGGCTGCATGTGCAAGAGTGAGAAGAGCCTAATAAGCAAACAAGGGAGCATTAATATACCAGGAATTGGGAATTTCTTCTTTCAATTGCATGTAGTGTTGGCTCCGACCAAGTATAAAGATTCTACACACACATCTGGCACAGCCTCTCCCAAAACTTGCTAGGAAGGGTGATGCTGTGAGGGTCTGGCTGTGCTGTTCTGGACATGACGTGGGCTGGTCCTGTTCTCTGCAGAGCTGCTCCAGCAGGGTGCCAAGAGCTCGAGCTGCTCTTGCTGAAACCCAACAGGGATGAGACCTTCTCCTCTCAAGTTCACTCCCAAACCTGCTTCTCTGTAATCTAAGAGAGTGTTCCTCTCCCTTTGGTCATATGGATGTGACCTCACCATGGCTTTCTGCAAAGACCTGAAGAAATGTCTTTTTTTCCAAAAATGTCGGGGTTTTTTTGTTTTGTTTTTTTTTTTAATGCAGCCTTTCTTTATCTTGCGCTATGTTTTAATGAATGCTGTAGCAGCCATGGTGGAGAAGGCTGTGGCAGGACTGCAGATGAGTGTCTGAGGATGTTATTCTTGTTACAAGTCAGGGCTGAGGCTTTGGTGGCAGGAGGCTTGGCTGCAGAAAGCGAGGAGGGCTTCACCCTGAGCTCACTTAGCCCTGCTCACCCAGAGCAATCACAGCTGCTGCTTTGGGCTGTGCAATAAGCAGCAGTCTCCAAGGTTCATTAGGCCCTCGCCTATTAAGGGCTTTAAAAACTCAGGTCAGGACCTTGAAACAGATCTGCAGGCTGGGAGTGAGCAGAGTATGTGCACTATCCGTGCAGCAAGGGGAGTGTTTTGGTTCAGCTCCAAGTGGATCGGTGCCTGTGGAACAAACCCACCTGGAATTAATTGAAAATGCTGGTGGCCACTTTCAGCAGAGAGGCAGAACAAGGCCCAGAGGCTGGGAACACTCTGCCCTCATCCCCTGGGCACGCTGGTGGAGGCTCTTGTGGGAGGTTTGTGCTGACACTTCCCACGCTGTGTGTGCTTTGTGAACTTTCATTTCCAGGGCTGTCAAGAAAAAGTCTTTCCTTGTAATAACAGGCATGTTTTACTTTCTTGTAGCATGGTTGCTTGCATTTGTTTTAGATATAAGGAAGAAATTTTTGTGACTATGAATACGGTAAAACACTGGAATACATAGCCCAGATTGGGTGGATGGCCCAACCATGGAAATATTCAAAGTCAGGTTAGATGGGGCTCTGAGCAATCTGATCTCATTGAGGTCAATGCAGAGGGATGGATCTACATGATCTCTAAAGGCCTGATCTAACACAAACTGTGCTATGATTTGTTTTCACTCTAACTATGCTGTCCTGACAAGAAGGCACTCCTTAGAATGAAAGTGACTTCTTAAATTTAAACATGGCCCTTTCTACTCTTGGGTACCTCTCTTTCCACAGGCCACGTGCATGGCAGAGTAATTGTGTGGGGTACAGGACTCTACTTGTTAAACCCACGGAGATGAAGCTCACCAGAAAACTGTCTCAGGTTGGGCCAGGATTTTTAGATGAATTCTAAATGTCATTAGGAGGATTTATGGGCCTGTGCCTGATGAAAAGTGTCCTTTGTTTCCTTTCTATTCCTTGGCTTATGAATATGAAAGAATATCTAGCTGATGAAGCCACTGATATTTTAGTATATGGAACAAAGTTAGGATGCTCTGAGTATTTATAAATGTAATCATGGAGAATTATCCAGATGTCCTGTGCCTGTGTCGTTTGGGAAGTACAACTAAGTACAGATAGTAAAACCAATACATTCCAGCATTGATTTTTGTTGGCCTCAGAATCCTGGAGTAGATAAGGGACTTCCTGCTTCAGGAGAGTGGCAGCTGAAGACTGAGTGGGACTGTAGCTGCAAGTCTGAGTGTAAGGTGGAGACAGGGTGCTCTGGTCAATGTCTAAGAGGAATTGATTGTCACCTGCAGTGGAAAAGTAGATTTAAGAATGAAGACTGATCTGTGCTGAGATGCAAGTCCTGTTGCATTGTGTGTTTTGGTGAGAGGGAGTGATGTGGCAAAACAGGGCAGAAGAAGGAAGCCTCTTGGTTCCAGCTCTGTCAACAGGTTGTTCATGGGCATGGTCAGGCTATTCTGCCCCAGATTTTCAGTTCTTTTATCTACTCTGTCCTCCCAGCATCTCCTGCAGGCTGTGTTGTCCTGCAGGACATCTGATTCACTGTTCCTCTGTGGAGCTGGGCCTTCCCTCTCTGCCCTCCACCTTTGGCAGCTCTTGCAGAACACCCCTGATACCTCTGAACTTTCTGACCAGGACAGAGACCTCTGTCCCCTGGTGCAGCCATTTTCCCCGGTGCTGACGCCCTGTTCCAATTAGTGCAGGTTTTCCATGGGCAGTTTTAGGGGGTTTGGATGGAATCTGAGGCTGCAGCTCATACATATACAGCTGATGGACCAGTATTTCTTCTGTTTCCTTTTCAGCTTATAAGATATAGCTCCAAACTGAAGCTCAGGAAACTGAGGTTCCAGGTCCAAGAAGTAGGGTAATGACTTGGAATTGGTTTTTTGTTTTTTTCCTCCTGTTTTGTGATGTTCCACACAGGTATGGTGGCTTCCTCCTTGCTGCAAAGGAGGTAGAGGCTAAGTTCTTCAAGGGGAAATTCCAGTTTGGGGGTAGTGCAAATGAAAACACCATGTGTGTCCTTTTTCATTCAAATTACATACAAAAAAATTGGTGATACAAGACATGAGCAAAGGCAGAAGGAAGCCTAGAGTCTTTAATCTTTAAAATCTATTTTACATGATTAAAAGGATCCTGCCTAGAGAAAAGCAAGACTGGCTATTTATATCTCCATTCTTCTCCCCACTGCTCCCCCTTTTTTTCCCAGAAAATACTGCACAGTCTTTCACATCTGAAAGACCACGGCTGGCTGCCATTAATTTTAATGCTAAATCCTCATCAGCATTTCAAAACATTATGAAAATGTCTAAGAAACTGTCTTCTAGTAGCTTGAAAATATTGCAGGCAGCAACCTAAATAATACTGTAAGTGCCCTGGTAAGTACAAGAGCACATGCTGGAAAGGAAAAGAGAAAAATAAAAGGCTTTAGACCACCAAGCAAACGTCAGCTCTACAAAGCAGGCATAAATGGATTGCAGGATTTCATGGATGCTGAGAGTTTGAATTACTGGCTGAGCTACACCTCACTTACAGAAAATGTGGTTTTCTTTTTTAGAGAACGCATCAAATATTGAATGCTAGTTTACTGTGCAGTCTGCTCCATGGACAAGTACATAAATAACCTTACAAGGAGAGTTCTGTTTAGGCTGACAAATGCAATTAAATGAATGCAATATGGCCAGGCCCCCCATATTAGTGCTCTGTTACACTGCATTGGTGAGGATGATGGATGCCAATTAAATTGAAATGAATGGTCATAGGTTAAACAAATGATGACTCTGATCAAAGCACTCCTCCTTCAGCAAGGCATTCAACCTGCCCTAAACTTAAATACATGATTTTAAGTCCTGCTTAAAATTGAGCTTAAGTAATTCCCTGGACCATGCCTTTTTGGGTTAATTTTTTTCATTTGGAGTACCCATACTTATCTAGTCCGTTATACATATGCCAGATTTCACTGGGCTTGCAGGACCTGCTATTGCTGTCTCATGCTCATTTGTATTTATAGTGCTCCAGTGGGCTTGGGGAACTGAGTAAGGATTGCAAAAACTCGTGCTATTTCTGCTTCCATTGATGGTGCTTTCACTGGAGCACTGCAATGGGTTGGCAGCACAGGCCTGATGAGTGGCTCTTCTCCTGTGGTAGTAAGAGGGATGTTGCCAGTTGAAGATGATTATCCATATCATTAAGTTTTCCTTTAGTGAGTATTTTTAAGTATTGCCACGTCTCTCTGCTTTTTTTAAGACTTAAAGTGGTTTTTTTATCCTTCTCTTTTTAAGAGATTGCAAGTCTAAAGTCCCATTTTAATAGTTATTAAAATAATAATAAAAAAGACGTACTTTTTCAAGAACAGCGGGGGAATAAATCCATTTTTTTTTCCCCAGTTTACATAGGAACTAGGACAAGAACTCTCTCCAAGTAAATAGAATCAAAATGTCAGGGATTGCTGGCAAATCCCAGGGTTTTGCAGGGGGGGGGAGTGGGGGGAAGCACAGAGTTCAAAACAAAGGCAGAGACAGGAAACTTCCTTCAGCTTCTGTGCTGCTTTTTCTCTCTTTGATTAGACATCAGGTTGAAGTATCATCAACAGTGTGAATTCTGAAGAATACAAGAGAATGCACTTCAGGTTAGAAAGCCTGTCTTTTATTCAGGTATTAAAAAAAAAGAAAGCCACTAGACTATTCTTGAAATAAATCACTGAGAGGGTTAGGCAGGGGCTGGAGGTGCACACTACATTTTTCATTCCCGGCTCCTTGTAGCCAAGGTATGTTGTCAAGACCAGCCTTGGAAAAGCACTTCCCTCTCTCCTCCCTGTGTGGCTCTCCATGGTGACATCATTAATGCTGATGGCTATAATTGACCACAAAGCACAGACCTTTAGTCTCCACCTGATCTTCCCCAGTGGTTATACACTGCTGGCCTGACCACACAGCACACTAATGAGCATTACACTTGACAAATATTGTCATGCCTAAACAGGAGATAGTGATTCTGCTAAGACAAGCAGCAAGCCTGGGGGCACGTCATGCTCAAATAGGAAAGTTAGGAATTAATATTAATTCTCCTCCACTCACTCGGGGCCTGATCCAGATCCCTGATGTCAGTTAAGTCTTTCCACTGTGAGCTTTGCTTCCCTTCTGTGAAGAAGGACTTTAAAACAAAATACAGCCAAGGAGTATAATAATTAATTTGACAGTAATAGCAGATGGTGCAAACTGATTTTTAACTGGGATCAGGACTGTTCCAGTAGCTGGACGAGGTACTGATTTGAGATGAAAAAGCACAGGTCCTAATTCCTTCTAGATTTTACTGTCTGGAGTCTTGATATATGTTGGATAGCATTCCAAATTTTATGTGCTAGAGCAAGACGTGGTGAGCAATTTAGAAGAAATGAGAACCTGTGTTTCTCTTTGTTGCCTGTTTGCCTGTCATGTAAAGCTCTGTGTGCCTGCTGTACCCACTCTGCATGCAGAGCTTTGGGAAAACTCCCCTCTCCCCACACCAAGGCTGCTCAAAATCCCTGGGAATTGTAGTACCTGTGCTGCTGACTTGCCTTCCCCCTGCCACCTTATATGTATTTTCCTTGATTATAAACAGCATCAAAAGTTTTAATGACTTCTTGAGGTTTGCTTTCTGGATGCTCTAATTTATTTTTATTTTATATAATTTACGCTGCAATTCTTGCAAAATTAATGAGACTATAAATTAATGCTTGTGTCTAAATATCCCCTTGGTCTGTTTTTCCTGGTGTCTAGGCCTCACTGTACTTTTTTTTGTCATAACTTGCCATGATTCACTCAACTACTGCCTCCTTTTTAATCTATTTCTGACAGAATCCTTAATATCAGGTAGAGTCAGATATTCCTAAAGCTTTGGGCTAAATTAACTAACTTTTTAATACAGCAGAAAAACGCGATGCTACGTTGAGGGGGTGGCCATGTCTCAGGCCTGCTGCTGTGAACTGGCTCTGCCACGAGGGTGATGACTTTTTGTTTTGCTCAGAAAGCTTGTAACACTGAACAGCTGAGGAGCTGGACTTCCCAGGGTGCTGCCTGGGTTTGTTCTGCTCTCCCTGGGTTTGTTCTGCTCTCCCTGGGTTTGTTCTGCTCTCCCTGGCCCCACAAGAGTGAGCAGATCTGAGACCAGCATGGCCTGACTGCAGGGTTTGAAGGACCAGGGTTTGTGTCAGCTCAAACCACTCAGTGCTGGGTTTTATCGCCTCTCCTCCAGGTCTGAAGTGCACAGCCACAGCCTCTGCCCTTGACCAGCTCCTGGCTGAGCCTGAGGTTGGGGTGGCCACCAGGATTTCGGGCACCCTCAGGCTGGGAGTGCTGCCCGGGCCCTGCCTCGGGGCAGGGAGCATTCCCAGGCGGGCAGGGCCGCGCTGCTGACTCGCGGTTTGCTGGAGGCCGTGCTGGAGCAATGTGATCTTGTAAGACAAAGCATTGCTGAGCATTCCTGTCACCGGACACCCGTCTGGGTCAGCAGAAGGCAGCCAGCCCCTCCGAGAGCAGGAATCCACCAGCCCGAGGTGGAGTCCTTCGCAGGACTGCCGCTGACAGGAGGTGATTTACTGCCGTGCACATCCAGGGCCAAGCCAAACCGAGCCAGCTGAAGCAAGTGGATCTGGGTACAGGTCAGGCCTAAATGCAGCCCGGAGTGTTTAGGCTGCCATGGCTGCAGCAGCGTGCCAGCTGCTGGGGCAGGAGCACTCAGAAAAGCAGCACTTGAAGGCACAGTCTCAAGGCCCAGCCATGCACTCAGGCTGCCCTGGGTGGGCAGTGCTCCCCTGGCATCCCTGGCCATGCTCTCAGCCATTCCCCTCTGGGACAGAGGCGATTCTTAATTAGCATCCAATTTTGTGTTCAGAATACTCTGGGCTTAATGGAGAAAAATAAATAGTTTATAATCGAAAAGAGCAAGGACTTCTTTGCAGTGCTGGAAAGCAGGTGCAGGGAAGGCTTTTCAGCAGCCTTGCTTCCTTGCCCGTGGGGGACGTGCTCAGTGCACCCATCACCGCCCCCAGATCCCTGGCATTCGTGGCCAGGCCCTCACAGCACACTCAGGGCCAGCAGTGTGCAGTAATTGAGCTGTGCATCGTCGCAGGACTGTCTTGATCCATGATGTTTGCTGTCAGCGAGATCCCAGTGGGAACTGCTGCAGACATGTCAATGTTCTGCTTCCTCTGCAGAGAGGCTCCGAGCTGCCAGGGCAGTTTTTTATCTCAATATCACCTCGTTGCTTTCACCTGTGTGCTATTAAGCTGTTAATATATCGGGGGAAAAACTCATCTGGGCAAGTGTATTAGGAATACTTAAATGAGGTAGCAAAATATTATTGTTATTAAATGTTCCCACCAGATACTTGGACAGCTTGCATTGCAACTGCAAAGCTAACATTTCATTACAGCAAGATATATATTCATAATGGATTGCAATTTACCAAAATACACAGAGGGCCCCGGATTTGTCAGCGTGCATTTGCTCTGCAAGAAATGCATCTCACTAAAAACCAGATGTCAAAATTAACAGTAGAGATTCTGCAGTGTAGGGGGGAAAGCTGACATTTCTGAGCTGGCAGTCCAGCTGTGTTAACAGCACCAGGGGCTCTGTGTCCTTAAACACAGTGTTTAGCAGTAGAACTGCATTAATTTGTTTAAATTATAAGTGGTGGGAAATCACCTACAGTGTGCTGTTGGCAACAATTGCAATCAAACGAGATTCTGGGATCCCCTCCTACGCCCCAAATATTTTTTTTCCTTTCCATTCACTTGCCATGTTCCTGTCTAGCAAAATCACAAGAGGTTGCAAAAATTAGTTGAGTTCTGAGGAAATAGCTGGGGATTATTGTCAGGGTCAAGATTTGGAGGGGGATGAAGGAGACAGGTGCTTGAAAGCTCCAGTAAAAGTCTGACTAACTGTTCTGAAATGTAAATTATTGATTCATATCCTCCTGTTTTCTAATGTGCTTTATCTTCCTGGTAATTTAACCTAGTTTCCAGGGTATTTTTATCTGTAGTTTTCTAGAACCTGTATTACCCATGTATTTTATCTCATCTCTTTCTCCTGCTCTTAGATGTTAGGTAGTGAGTCAGGGCACTGATTAGCTTGACTAATTTGTTGGCATAGTTTTCTGTCAGGGGAAAAAGGATGCACATTTTTAAAAGTGAAGATAATTAACTATTGGAACAACACAAGCACCAGTGGCAATTGTGATATCAGGATGTGTATTTTCCTAAGAAATGTCCCTGGTTTTCCACTGTCATTAATTTTTGGAAGCCCTAAGGCCTGTACTACATGGAAGATGGATGATCTTGATGGGCCATCATGTTTTGGGAGTTCCCAGACCTGGCGTTTGGGCACTGCGTGTAGTTCTGTACCTTGCAGGAGAGGATGGGAGAAAGGGTTTGGTCACGGTCTCAACCCCTGGAGGAATGTGTACTGTGGAGCTGGAGATCTGTATCTCAGGTCACATCAGGCAATGAATTACTCATGAACTGGTGGGAAATCTTGGCTCCTGGAAGGCTCCTGGGGTCTCTAATCACTGATTGAAATGTGAATTGCAGTCTCCCAGAGCCTCTGATTGTATTTGCTAGAGCAGGCACTGCATCAAAGGGTGCTGATATGGGATTTACCTGCTCCTTGTGGGGGTGGGAGCGGGAATGTGTCTGGAGACACTGCTGTGTGCAGGGGTGCAGTGTCCTGGGAGACCCTCCCCTCCCTGCTGGGCTGAGAGGCCAAACAGGGCAAGGAAAACAGCAAAAAGGGGGATAGCAGTGTGAGAGGGGTGCTCCTGGGGAGCCCTGTGGGAGCTGATATCCCACTGATACCAGGAGTTGGGGTATTTATCTGGGTGCTGTCCTGGCCACTGGCCCATGGAGCAGCCTTGCAGGGTGGCTGTGCTGGCTGGGGAAGCAGCACTGCGTTTTACAGGCAGGAGGAAGCACTCGCTCACCTGCAGACAAGGGAGATATTCAATTTCAAGGCAAGATCATATTTCCTCTTTAAAATCCAGCTAGATAGAGATGGCTGTTGACCCCAGCAGCTTTACGTGACCTTATCTACCACACAGATATTTTCCTGAGGTTTTCTATTAGAGAGGCAGGCCTGGGGCTGTAGGGGTGAGTGTGGGGGCGATGCCGAGGTTTGAACCCACCCTCCCACACTGGGCAGAGGTGGCTGCTGGGGCACACGAGGTGCTCTGCCTGCCTGGCTGGGTGAAAGGGAGCATCATCCAGAGGAAAACAGCTCCCTACAGCCAGTGTAGAGATGCTCAGTAAATCACTCGAGTGTGATCTCGAGCATCTCTTGAAATGTTTTGCTGAAGGGGGCCCAGCAGAGGAAAAAGTCCTTGGGCAAATCACAGTGTATAAATACCTCTGGTGTGAGTGTAATTAAGGCCACAGCCCTGTCACACAATGCAGTCAGCAATAAATAGGTTCCTGAATTAGAGAGAATCTGTGCTGTATTTCAGATGTGACTGTTTGAGTTACACGTATAAAATGGCCTTTGAAATAGCAGCTGTGTCTGTGTTATCTTCTTCTGAGAGATAAGCAATTATGAGAATGTTATAATGATTTCTTTAAAAAAAACCTGGGTTTAAACAGCAATTGCTTTCCAGTGCAGGAGATATTTAAACATCAGTACCTTGAATTGATTAAAAAGAGCTGTACTGATAATGCAATTTTGTAGCTTGTGATTTGCACAGAGCAGTGCAATGAATCATGATGAAAGGCTGGAGAGGAGGTGTGTGATGGCACCTTCGGCCACTTCGGTGGCTCTGAGGTGGTGTGTTCATCTGACAAAGGAAGCTGCACTTGTATCACACTCCTCATTAGTGCTGGTGTGTGTTTAGGGGCAGGTTGTTGTTCATTAATGGTGAACATGGGAATACCTTGCCTTGCTGAAGGGCCTCTTAGGAGAGCCGTGTTTGTAAGGGATACTCTGCATTCCTCTGCACACTGATGCCGTCTATACTTGAAGGATTTTAAATATCACATTTCTACAATTTGCATTTCTCCTGACTGTTTATTAGTCAGAGCAATTACATGTATTTTTCAGACTTTCCCAAATGCAAAATAGATTCCTTCCACTTGGATAGCTCACTGCTGAAAAACAAAGCCTCCCAACTAACAGATAGTATCACTGAATTCTTGGATCACAGAAGAATTTGTATATGCTCCTTGAATCACGAGGCAATTTGTTTATTCAAACCCTCTTGGAATCTGTTCTCTTGTAGCTTGTAACTCTGGTGCTGGTTTATGAGTAAGGCTAGCAGAGAGATTCTCACTGTTTGAGTGTGTGCATGTATGTCAGGATGCTGTAAGCAGATGGAGCAGTTACCAAGGTGAGCTGGGCTCTGTCACTCTGTTCTTTTAATTCCTTTTTGCTCTGTGTAAAAAACCAAAGCAACAACAACAACAACAAACAACAAAAGGTGGGGGAGGGTGTTTCATTTCAGCCAGCTACACTCTGAGCATCATTAATTTCACTTCTGCTTGAGGTGACACTTAGGTCTAGAATCCTTCTGTACCCTGGCTCCTGCAATTAGTCTGCTACCTCCTCAATGGGGTCTCAACCATCTAAATCCTTGTCTTCAAGCAAGTACTGACAGCCCCCTCGTGTTAAGTTTTGTAAACACTAATTTGTGACATCTCCCGTGGCTTAAATCAAAGCACTCAAGTAAAAGTAATAATACCACTGTTAAAGTGAACGTTACAGAAGAAAATGCCTGTCACCTGATGCTAAATGGAAATGACACCGAGCATGTTTCAGGAGATGCTTCTAATGAGGAGGCGCTGGGGAAGCACTGCCGTGCATGCAGCCCTGGCTGTCAGCTCGGGGCCTGCTTGGCTCAAAAAGGGAGAGCAGGGCTTGTTTCCAGTCTGTTTTGCATTTTGTTCAGGTGCACATAAAAGGAGGAGAATGACCTGGCTTCTGCAAGGCTTGGTGTGAGTGGCAGCTGTGAGCAGAGAGCAGAGCCCTCTTTGTGCTCGGTGCTGGACACCCCAGTGTCTCCCTGTCCTGTAAAATTTAGTTTAGTAACCAGTAGACACTATTACTTGAAGTTATGCTTACACTATAGAGCTCTTTTCTATTTGCCATTTGTCTCTCTATTTTTTTTTAAACACAGCCTTTCAGTCTTTCTTCCATAATCACATTTTACAAATTGAATGCATCTTCCCCCCTTGTAATGCCCTGAACATTGTTGTTGTATTAAATGAACTTTTCATGTCTGGCAGTACTGGAAACAATAGGAGCCCTCTAACCCAAAACTGCGTGTCACACTTGGTAATTTTCAAAGAAACTTCTGTGAGCATTCATAGCACAACCATAATACAGACTTTCCAGCAGGTAGCTGAGCTGGTTGTACCCATCTGCTGTGTTTGAGCCTGTTGAAGGATAAAATAAACCTCTGCCAGCATGTAAGAAGCCCAAGCAAACTGGGAAAACAGACAAGATTATCAGTAAGAGAAACATCATGCTGTGTAAATTCCTATCCCATGAGAGGAGCAGAGAACAAGGGAAAATGCCTGAGGGTGTTGCCTGTGCACAAACTCGAGGCTGGGAGGGGATGGGTGTCAGCACTGGTGCTGGGTGCCCACTGGGACTCACTATCATGGAAACTTGAGAGGTGCTTTTGTGCTGAGAGCTTCTGTCTTTTTCCACAGGCATTTCTCTGAAATTGCACAGTACAATGATGGTGTGGAGCACAGGACTGGAGTGGGAGGGAGAGAACAGAGACAGGAGGAGAGGTGGTGCCCAGGAAGCAGTGTGGACAACTCAGCTGGAGCTGGAGGTAAGAGGTGAAGGCAGGACTACAAGAAACATCTCTGCACCTTCAGTGTAGGAGGAGATGGTGACCCACGAGAGCTGATGTGCCTCCCAGAAACACTGGGCAGTGAGCCCTTGCACAGAGGTGCTGGGCCTTGGGAATTACTTTATTCTTCTCCTTCCCCAGGCTGCCTGATGGGGCTGTGGGACCCAGCTGCCCCCATTGCTGTGACACCCTGAGTGGGGAGGAAGTGCCTGTGTGGAGCTGGTGCCAGTGCTCAGCAGCTGCAGCCTGGCCTTGCTCTGCCCCACGTGCAGGGGCCAGGGGCACAGGTGGTGGTGCTGCTGCTGGACCCACAGCAGCTCCCTCAGGTCAGCCCAAGTGCCCCAATTCCCATCAGTGAGTGGGTTTGGCCTCTCAGGGCAGCTCATGAGCCCAGTGGCTGGGTCTGGCTCAGAGCTGGGGTGCAGAAGGCAGCAGTGCCCTGCACTGCCCAGCTCTTCCCCTTCCTAGGGCTCATTAATCCTTTATTCATAAAAGCATGGAATTAGTAAGGTTGGAATTAAACCTTTTCAGGCACTCCTCTGTCAGGAATGTTTCTAATGTCTTTTATTTCTTTTTAAATTTAATTTAATTCGAAAAAGCACTTTTTTTTTAGTATTTCTCTATTCCTTTATGATTAGGGGAAACCCCATCTAGTAAGTCTGAATGCTTCTCCCGTGGAAATATTTAGTACCAGCTCTGGCATATTTATGTTGGCTCCCTGATTAGACAATGTGCCAAGCTGTCCTTCGTGGCCTTAGTTATCGCAACTTCAGGCCAGCGTTGCCTGCTTACAGCATAATCCCACGGCCTAGAGTGAACCCTGAAAATGCTTAATTAAATGACATTCCACAACAGATTAAGGAGTCAGAAGCCCAAGATAAAGGAAAAGGGAGACTGTGACCATAGGAGTGGCAGGTGCTCTTCCTTCTCAGGATAATGCTCCTGACATGGGTTGTTTCATTTTGAGCACATTAAAAAAACAACACTATTTGGTAACAGTTTGGGGTGTGCACTTGGCTTCTTGCATTTTCAGTGGACAGTGTTCCAGAGAGATCCTGCCTTGGGATGCAGTGTGAGTAGCACTGTGGACTCTGACAGATTTTACATCAGCTGAGGATCTGCTCTGTGCTCAGGTCATTTTTGTGGGGTACCTGGATGAGGCTGTTTGCCAAAGTCAGTGGATGCCTTTGCAGTTCTGAAATCCAGGGTGAGCATCAAGGTCAGACACCAAAAATCTGTTGGTTTTTTTTAAAAAAACCCAAACCCCCAAAAACTATTTAAAAAAACCCCAAACCAAAATAAACATTTTCCCCCATGTAAAATCCAGCATGCAGTTATTTGGAACAGACAGGATCTCAGTGTGTCAGGGAGCCCTGCGGGAGCCAAAGCCCACGTCTAACCACAGAAGATCAGCACACAAATACAAACGCTGAGATAATGTTACAGTGCACAGATTAGAGCTCAAATCTTCTGCAAATCTGTTCAGAGCAAGGAAATGACAGCACGTGGGGCACGTGCAGCACACTGAGCACGTCTCATTCAGAGCCCCATCAGTAAAGGCAGTTATTGCTATTATTGTGTTTTATCATATTATTCCTCAATTATTTGCTCCAGCAACTCTCTTGTCTTAGCTAAATAAACTGCCTGTGCAGGAGCTGACCTGATGTGATTTCTTCTTTGTGAAGAGAGTGGGTTGTGGTTGGGTGTCACGATGTTTCCAGGGGTTTGGCTTGTATGGTTTGTGTCCTTCTCCAGTTCTATAATGTAATTTCAGCAATTAAACTACAGGAGAAGGGAGTGAATTAAATGTCCCTGCTAACACAGGGACAGTCCTTAGGGGAAACAAAACACAGAGGAGCTGAGCGAGGGTGGTCCCTGGCTGGTGCCTGTGGTCAGGGAAGGTGAAGTAGCCCCAGCCCAAACCCCAGTGAGCATGTGTTACCCACAGTACAACATAAACCCCATGTTTTGACACGAATGGAACCTGTGGGTGCACAGAAGCAAGGATTTTTTTTTTACATATTTGATAACAGAAGCAAGGCACATTATTCCTAAACTCCATCAGCTAAGCTGTGCAAGGGACCGTAGCACATCATTTCCCTATCTCTGAAATGGAGGCTTTTTTGCTGAGCTGGGCTATTCAAGTGATGAGTTTTTAGCGTGAGGGAGGCCTCTTGCTGCAGCTCAGAGGCTGCATGTGCTTAACCCCTTACCCTGTGGCTGGTCATGCTGGGGTGCAGAGCAGCAACCTGGAGCATGTCCCAGCATCAAGCCAGCCCCAAGCCTGATCTCCTCTCCTCTGAAATGCTTTTACAGAGCCATCATCTGCCTGAATGCTCCACGGCTTCACCCAGCACAGTGCATTTACCAACATTAACATTTATCATCTTCTCTGGTAGCTTTCCTTTTTGCAAATGAAAAGTAGAAGAGTTTTAAAGAAGCAAGTGAAATCTGACAGCGAAATACCTCTTTTTAGGTATTCCATGGTGGGAAAACCCAGGGCAATATGTGAAGCAGAAGTACTTCTGTTTACCTAGAGGTATTTTATGCTTGGAGTCAACAAGTCTGCACTGATTTCTCTTCAGAGTTTTATATGTGGTAAAAAGCACCACCTCATATTTGTTTTCTTTATTCTGTGTTTACTATCTCTCTTCAAACTGCAAATTTGTCTCCTTCCAGTCTGAAGACACAGTTCTGTAGGTGTTAGAGCATCCTCAGGTTCTCCCATCACAATTCCAAGTCATCCAGCAACATTAAACTTCTGAGTGCTTTGCTCTCCAACTGGGTGGAAGGTCAGACTGAGTCCAAGACTGGGGATTTTGCCCAGTTTGGTCCTCATGAGGCTCCTTTGTCTCTGTGTGTGTGTACAAACTGGAACCCCCTCAGCTGCAGCAAAGCTTTGTGCAGGTAAAGCCCCAGCCTGAGCAGAGCCCAGCTGAAGGCCTTCTTTGTGGCTGGAGCAATATAAAAGTCTTTAGATCCAGTCTTCAGCCTTGAAAGTGCTTCTTTGAAGTCTCTGGGCCTTCACATGTCCTCCAGACTTTCATTTCATGTACTGAGGTTTTTTTGTAGGTTTGTTTGGGTTTTTTTAAGATTTCAGGTAAGATTTCAACAAGCTGGGGATGTATCAAAGTATAAAATACTTTGCTTGAGTCTTAATCAATCCAAACTGTTCTCTTAAGAAGAAAAAATAAAGCCTGTTAAAGCTGGCCAGACACAAGGCAGCAGATGTTTCTCTTTATTGTCAGAGCAGCAATCTTTATTAAATACCAAAGAAAGCCCTGTAAATCCAGGAAGGCAGTTGAGTCCATGCTGAGGACACCTCTTTCTGAGGCCAAACAGCCTTTCCTGAGTAATTTGTTTTTCCTGCTGATCTTTCAGTGGTGTTTCTGTGACATAAAAGCAGAAGGGAAAAATGAATATTTAACTGTGGAAATAACCTGATAGTTTGAGCTGAAAAAGAGAAGGGAAAGAACTGGGATGGTGTCATTCCTGCCTGTGCTGGCTCCTCCTTGGCGCCAGGACAAAGGTGGGAGCATTCCAGGGGACTCCTGGAGATGCCCCAGATGGGGCAGAAGTTGGTTTTTCTGGCCAGCACAGAGTTAATGGGCAGGCATTCTTCTCCCCAGAACTGAGGGAAAGCAAACAGCACGTTCCTCTTGCCTGGGAATGGCAGAGCCAGGTCTCTGTAGGATGGAGAGAGCTCTTTCAGGGCTGTCTGGAGAGCACCAGCCATAATGAGCCTGGTAGTTTTCATTAGCATTGCTAATGGCATCTTCCACTTTTAAGAAATAACAACAAGGTTTCATGAATTAATAAAGGAAGATGGTGATTGACTGAACAAAGGGTGTGCCAGCCTGTGCAGCTGGTCTGCTTTAACTAGGTAATGTCCATAGATACGGCGTTAATTTAATTCTCAGTTGAAATACTCCAGAGGAAATGTCAGATCAATAATGTAGGAAAGGGCAGAGATTTGCTAAGCCTGGCTGGCTTGCGTATGTTAACTACCATGAGACAGATATGGATAAATGCTGAACATTAAGGTGAGTAATCACAACTGTCTTGGGTGTCTGAAAAAATTTTCTGCATAAATGCTGTACAAAACAAGGCAGGGTAACAGGTTGTTATTTCACACACAGCTCTGCAGTTAACATCCATGGGCTTGCTTTTTTTCTGGAAGAGGACAAAAAGCCTCTTTTCAAACATTGTCCAGTCCTCCCTAGAGTGGTGCTGAGTGTCCTTGTGCCTCTCTACTCAGTGTCCTGCACCAACACATCTTCATGCCTGCACACATGTGGGTACCAGCATTAGCTCTTGGTGGTTGTAAATCCTGGTTTGCACCTGAATTTAACCTTTTACTCATTACTTGTGAGATTTCCACTGGGCTGAGTGGCGAAGGTGCTCCAGAAGGAAATCCCACTTTTCCTTGTGAAGAAGCACTTCTGTTTCCAGGAGCTGTGCTCAGTTGTGGTCAGGCTGGCAGGCTTTCATTGCAATGAAACAAGAACAGACACCTTTCATGGCCTTTGGGCCTAAATCTCAACTATTTGACAGTTGCACGGTAATTTTTCTGTGCAGTCTTGGCTAAACCACTCAGAAACCTTGAGGATTTATGTATTTAAATAACACTATCTCCTCCAGCACTGAGAGCGAGGGCTCTCCCAGAACTCGTGTGTGTGTGTGTGGAGTTTATGGGAACACTGTGATTTCAGAATTGCCAAAACAAACAACAGGTGCCTGTGTTATTTTGCAAGTAGGAGCTGCTCAAATATCAGACTTTGGCAGAGAAGAGGCTTCCTTACCACACTGATCTTCTTACCCCAAAGGCCCCTGGGAACCTGGGTGGTGTATTTATGCTAAGGGCTGCCGAGTTGGAAAATATTTTGAAATCACCTTTGATGAAAAAGTCTTTAAAGTGCCTTCCCAGCTACTTGTTCATCTGCTTCATTTCTGCTTTCAACAACAATATGGATCAGTATCAGGTTTAAGTACAGCTGGAGAAGGCACAGGGTGACTCAGAGAATCCCATAATAGCCTTTTTCCTAGGGGCTTGGCTTACCTTCTCCAGAGAACTGGGCATGGGTGTAGCTACACAGAGGTCTGTACCAGTACAAACCTCTGGTTCAGAAACGGGGTGGGATTGGGAAAAATGCTCACACCAGTGCAGGGGGTCCTCCTTAAGGAGCTGTGCAGGTTGCAGGGATGTCCAGCAGAGTTTGTCCTGCTGTGGCTAAAGATGGGGGTGCTGAGTGGGACTGTGCAGAGCAGTCCTTCTCTTCTCCAAGGATACTGAACCAGCTGCTGGCCTTTTTGAGATCCAGTAAAACCAAGGCCTTCCAAAGAACCAGTTCCTGCCTCAGGAGCCACCCACTCAGTATTTGCCATATCATGGCACTGGTTTCCCAGCAAGGTGACACTGGGCAGGATCTGTCCCCTGAGTGCCAGGGAGCCAGGTCAGTGTGGGAGATGTGTGCTGCTGCTTGCCATGGGGCTCTCCAGGGATGTGGGGGCTTTGAAAGAGCTGTGAGCAGCCCAGTGCCTCCATCCCCAGTGCCAACCAGCCTCTTACTGGGGCTTTTCCCAGCTGGGTTTTAAAAGGAGGAAAGAAAAGAGCTGACAGAGCTGGAACTGCTTTAAGGTGGAACTGAAACAATAGCTTGTGGCTGTCTGAATCAGTTCCCTTGTTCCATGAATTTGACTCAGAGCTGAGTATTTCAGAGCCTCAGAAAGAAAAGGCTTATTTCAATTTTGGTTCTAATAATGGGCAAAGGTCACAGCAGTTGGGAGGAGAGGGGAAATGAAAGGCATGGGCTTGGCTGTTTTCTCTGAACCAGCTTCACCCGTTCCTGGTTACAATCTCAGCAGAATAATAGCTGATCCTGAGCAAAGCCAAGAAATGAAATTAACACATGCAAAATTACATTACAGCCGTGTCAGGATCCTGCTGCCCGGCAGCGTGAGCAATGCGTCCTGCAGCACATGGCAAGGACAGCACAGGAAAACTGATGGCTGGGAGCAGGCACAGCCCATCCCTGCATCTCTGTGCTCTGGGCACCTGCAGCCCTGCCCTTGGGGCAGGATGTGCTCTGCCACCAGTGCACCCACAGCTCAGCCCCCAGGGTGCTTTAACGAGCTGTAAATGCAAACCTGAACCTGCCAGAAAGCTCAAGGCTGATGCTTGAGCTTCTCCAAGGTCTTGGCCAGCTCTCCAGAGCAGATCATGGCACACACCATGAGAGTGCCTGGGAGGAGCCACCAGGACCCCTGGCCTTTCAGAATAACCCAGCAATGGGCACTTCCCTGGCTCTGATCACCTGATCCAAGTCTATTTTGAGTGGTGGATGCTCATGCCTCAGGCTGGAGTGCCCCACTGCCTTTGCTGTGAGTGCAGAGTGTGGCTTGAGCCTGGCAGGGCTGAGGAGATGCTGGCAGGTGGCGAGGCAAACACTGGCTGTGGGGAGCCCTGGCCAGAATCTCCCACCTGCTCCTCCATTTCCAGCTCCACAGGAGCCAGCAGCAGGGTCAGGCCTCACACAGCTCATCCTGCTGGCGGTACCAGCAGCTGGGAGCTGCTGAAAATGTGCCAACACACCCACTTTGACCCCCTGGCTCTGGTGTAAAGGCAGGTCTGCTCAGAGACGGGAGATTAATATGACTATTCCCACAATGTGCTTAACGACATCATTTACTTCAGCGGCTCTTGGGACGGCGCTGACACTCGCTCCAGCAGCTGAAGTGTTTAATGTGTTCTCCAAGGCACTCTCTAAACACAGATAGAGCTGAGCGACACAAATGTATTTGCAGAATGTTTTAGGGTTAGCACGCTCCAGAGCCGTGCAATCAAATGGTGCTGAGCGCCAGGGAGCGGTGCTTTGAGAGGATCATGATTCAGCAAGGGGTCGTGATTATTAAATACAGCACAAGGCTCCCTCTCGGTATTTTTCATACCTTGTTCTCAAAGTATTACTCATATAATTTTCCCTCTGAAAGTTATTACAGGTGACTCACCTTTAGCTCGAGTGAGCAAACATGACCAAGTGTTTATTCTGTTCACAGCTGAGCAATTTTAAGCCCAGATCCTGACCTTAAAAAAAGTCCCTGATTGAGGCTGGTGGGTAAGACAGTACACCACTGGTCCCTGGAGCATCGTGACTCAGAGGCATATTTCTTATTAAAATGCTTCTGCTTTTAACTCGAGGCAGTCATATCTTGCTGACCGACATCCACAGTGAATTTCCCGTCCCACCCCGAGCAAGTGCTGGGCTGAGCTCCCACCAGCTCCCCAGGTCCCTGCTGCTGCCAAAACATCATCTGCCAAAACATCATCAGCCTGCTGCTGTCCCACCCAAGTGCTGGAGGAAAATATGATAGGAAATGCCTGTTTTCTTCCATAAGTAATTAATATAAGTCAGGATGGGTCCACTCGTTGCTCCAGGGGGAAAATAAAAATGAGCATCCCCGGGGCAGGGGCAGAATGGAGAGCAGGGGTTCAGTTTCTCTCCATGGCTGCTGCCAGCTCCCCACTGCTGCCCCATCTGAAGGCTAGTTTGGGTGAGATTTTCTCTTTGGATCAAGTTCTTTTTTTTTTTTTTTCCCTTGGCACTTGAGATCAGCAATTTCATTTTGCAGTGACACTAAGGGAGGGCAGAGCAAGTGCTACTGTCCTGCCTGTGAAAGGCTCTTTGTCACCTGCTGTTAATCTGAGCAGGTTTGCAGGCTCTCAATGCTTTTGTCTCGAGTTTTGTTTTCAGTTTGGGTCTCGCCACCAGTCCCACATGGTTTCCTGGCTGGCAGGATAATCTCTGAGCTTAGCAGACAGAAGGCTTGCAGCGTGTCCAATGGCAGGTGAAGGAAACCTCACACCCTGCGAGAGGGGAGCGCCTGCAAAGGAGAGGAAAAAATGCAGTGCAAAGGCTGGTGCCACAATCCCTCTTCCGGGCTATTTGCAGAGAGGAAGGGACTTTGGCGGGGGACCAAGAACTCTGGGTCCTTGCTTTGGTGTTTATTGCAGCAAGGAGAGATAAAGGGAGAGCAGTGACCGAGGCTGGGCTGGACACATCGCAGCCCCTGCGCCAGGATACACCCCAGAGCTCTGAGATATAGAAATGAATCCTGAGCTCAAACCTGTGTGAAACGGGCTGGGAGGAGGCTTAGGCTTGGGAACTGGTGGCCCAGAAGCCTCTGAGCCCTGGAAGTCGGGTTTAATTATTAGCTAATGGTCTGGGATGTATCTTGTTTGTAACAAATGAAGAGAGGAAGGCTGGGAGGCTGTGGCTGTGGCAGCAGAGCTGGTTTACTCCTGGTTAAACCAGCGTAAGAAGATGTTAACCTAGTCTACAGGAGGGACAGGAGGGGCTCTGTGGTGTGGTGATGCCTTATTCAGGTGTGTGTCCACAAGAATTGGAGGATGTCACCCTCGGGCTGTCACCCACCAGGCTTTCTTGCTCACAGACAAGGCTTTGGAGATTGCCTGCCATGGTGCTTCATGGGCTGATGCCCTCGGGAAGACAGGAGTCAGGTAATGTGTGTTACATTTTAGTGGCTTTATAACCTGGGAAATTGCCTTTTTGAGAGGGTCGGAGGGGGAATAAAGCAGAGTAACTGTAATTCTCAGAGCCCTAAACTCTGTGACAAAGCTGCTGTGGAGAGACAGAAACCTTTTGTCAGGAAAATATCAGTAACCCTAATCTCTCATTGCCTTCTTTTATAATGCATGATTTAAAAACATGTTAGAGTGATATAGGAAGCAGCCACGTAACATTGTCTCTTTGAAGGTTGTGTTAGAGCCCACTATCTCTGCTCAAGTAGCTACAAGGTCAAACCCAGCTGGTATCTCAGAGGAATTGTAGAACAGATGTTAAGTTGAGCCTCTGACTTGGGGTGTCCCTCCCCTGGCTGTGCCATAGATGCTTCTGATAGCAGCTAACCAAGTTAATTTGTCTGTGCTCCCCTCCTGCCTTGTGAAACTGGGATAGCAGCAGTTTGTTATCTTGTAGGTTCCATGTAGATCAGCCCAGTAAAAGCTATGAGGGAGTGATGATGGGATCCTTACCAGAGCATGGGGCAAAATGAGGAGAAAAGGAATCAACAGGGCTGAGTTTGGGGTTGAACGCAGCAGTCTGGGTTTCAAAACCTGAAATCCTTTGGGGAAAACTGATTTAATGGTTTCAGTGCTACATCTCGCTGGGTAGAAATGTTTCAGTGAGGGTGCTGAAATGTAATTAGCAGAATAATTCCAGTTGAACTGGCTCTGCCACCAGCTCCCAGAGCCACTTCCCTGTGCTGTGTGCTCAGGACATGCTGCTGGGAAGGTGCAGGGCCCTGAAGCTCCTACTCTACCTCCCTGCTCCCCAAATCAAGCAGTGTCAGTCCTCGGCACTTGGTGTGAAGCGTTGGCCTCATTTGCTAACAGCTTTGGTCTCTCCATATCTGAGACAGGATTATTAATATGCCTTTACCTCCCAGGATGACTGAGGTTAATTGAGATTTGTGAGGTGCTGAGAAGGTGCAGCAATGAGCATGGCAGAAAATGGAGGCAGCAGAAATGCTGGTATTTGAGGGAAGATTTTTAAAATCAAGTCTGGAAATCATCAGAAAATGGATAATTCCTCTCTTTTTGTAACTAGAGAACTTAAACAGTAATAATTGGGAGGGAAAGATTTTGTACACTTTTAAACAAAACCCTCTGCTTTTACTCTTATCTGATGGCAAAGCAGATTAAACAGAACACTTTCTGATAAGGTTTGTGTATTTGCCAGTTGTTTAAACCAACAGCTGCAAGCCTTACGTTCAATATTTGCCTTTAGAGGTGGCAGGGGACAGTGGCTGCCAGTGGCAGGAGCTCTGCAGACCTTGGGGGAGAGGCACAGAGCCTGAATGAAAATGGGAAATCCATCAGTATGTGTGTCTACATTGAGTTAACTTTCTGGTAGTGGTGTTAAAAACCCATGAAATGGGGTGTGTTGGGTTGGAGGACACACAGCCAGCTCCCAGGAGGCCAGAGGAACACAGGACACATTCAAAGTGCCAGTGGGTGTTCCACGAGGCTTTGGAGGAAGGTTCCTCCCCAGCAGGTTGGTGTCTCCCTGGCAGGGGTTATTCAGGATGCTCTCCAGTGCTGCCCTGCTGCTCCTCCTGCCCTCATGAACTGATGGTGAATTTTTGCTGCTTGAGCCCTAATCCTGAAAGAAGCCTGAGGTGGGCCTGGAGCACAGTGGATCTGTCTGTTCTTCCCCATCTCAGGAGCAGTGCCTTCACAGCTTTGTGACTTTGTGGTTTACTTACTTGGCTTGTTTGGGATTTTTGTTTAAGGAAAGAGGATGCCTTTGATTCGGAACTCAGAAACAGGTTTGCAAGTGAAAGGTTTGCTCCTGCTAAATCACACTGAGAACAGCGTGGGGAGAGAGCAGTGTGTGCCTGAGCTGCTGGTGCCAGGTCTGTTTGATGTGTTCTTCAGGAGGGCCAGGGTAGGGATGTGTTTGCACACACTGGTACTTGTCTTGCTTTCTGTAAGAGAGAAGAGATACACGATGGAAAGGTAAAATGGAAACCGGGATACTTGAAGCTTGTGCAATTCAGGTGCCAGTCCTTTTGCCATAATCCAGTGGAAACCAGCAGTGCAGGAGGTGCCAGAAGAAAACATTTCTTGTCCTGGCTCTCTTGCAGAAGGACTGGGTAACTCTGATTGATGTTTCACTGCTCCATCATTCTGCCTCTGCTCCCTCAGTGGTTCTGTGCCAGTTTCTGACCTTGTACAGCTGTTTATGTGGGGAAAGGGAAATCCCCTCATGATGGACACTCCCAGTCCCACCCTGGCTTCATCCCAGCCCAGTCCACCCTTCCCAGGAGCAAAGGTCCTGTACCCTCACTCCAGGGGTGGTGTGCAGGGAGCAGCACGAGTGCTGGGGCTCCCCTGGGCACCAGATAACTGATGGAAGGTTCCCCCAGCCACCCTTGCTCTGACAGTTTGGTTGTGTACTGCTGACCCTGAACAGGGGGGACAGCTGGTGTGGTCCTTGGTCACAAACAGGGCAAAGCTGGGATGAGCCCCTGGGTGTTTTGGGGCCCCTGTGAGTGCCTGACTGGCCAAGCAGCACCACCTGTCCCTGGCCTTGGGACACTTGACACTGTGAGACATCACTCCTGGGATGTTTGGTGACCTTGAGGCAGCTCAGCAAAGGGCTGGCACCACTTCCCTGTGGATTTCCCTGGGGTGACACAGTCAGGAGAGCATCAGGCTTTGTGGCAAGGACTGGTGTCAGCAGCAGCAGGGTCTGCAGGGCTGCCCAGCCAGCCTCATCTCATCCCCATTTCCTCCTCTTCAGTAGCACAAAATGAATCCCTCAGAAGTGAAGTTAACTAAATAAACAAATATGGAGCTATTTATTTTCTATTGTCAAAGAAATGCTGTGGGCTCAGGCGGGATTTTGTATTCACTGTTCACATCTGCAGCCCTGCTGTGCTCGGGGTGGGGGAAAGACTATCCCTTTTATTTGCTCTGGCCTTGCCAGTAAATCAGATGGGAAGGATCCCACCCTGAAGCCACCCCTCTCCAAACACTCTTCCCTTTCTCCCCAGTCTGAAGGGAGTGGAGCTGCACCATCCACATGGTAAACACTGTAAGAAAAACAAACACTTCTTCCTCTCTGGGTGGGGGGGGGAAGAGAGAAGAAAAAGGCATTAGCAATGTCGTTTTTCCCTCCGAGCTAAAATAACACAGCAGTGAGAGCTAAGGATGCAGCTGTGGTTCAGAGGGGGTTTATTTTTATTTTTTTAATACACCACTGGGAGTTCAAACAACGTGTCAGCGATACGTTGCCTTTTGTAGAGAGTGGCTCGGTTGTCTCCACCCTCTTTGGGTTTCTTCTTTTTTTTTTTTAATTTTCTTGAAGCATTTTAGTCACCCTGTTGAACACATAGCTCATCTGGATAAAAGCTTCTGCTGTGACATCCACAGCCTGGATCTGCAGAGTTGTTTGTTTCAAAGCAATAGTCTGGGAGAATTTATTGAACAGGCATCGCCTCCCCCCCACCTCCCGTGTAAATTAATGAAATGCATATTCTGTGACACTTGTTAAAAAGCAATAAATCCTCTCTTGCATTTATTGCTTTGAAGGTAAGGAAAAGAAGACATGATTTAGTTGTGAGGTAGGGTGTCTGGAGACACTCTGCTTCCCCTGGTGCTCTGTCTCAAAGACAGAGTGCTTTCTTTCAGCAGCCAAACCAGCTTGAGAACCCAAAGGTGTCCCTGGACTATGGTGGCCTGATCTGTCACCCTGCTGAAACCCATCTCAGGTGCATTCAAATCCTGTGCATTCATCTGGAGGCATCACATGTCCTGGTAAATCCAGCCCAGGCTCACAGAGATACTCCAGAAGCCGTGGAACAGGGGGCTTTTGTGGGCTAAGTGCCTCTTCATGTCTATAGGCAGCTCTGTACATCTTGACACTTGGTGATTAGAGATGTTAGTCTGCACTTAACTGTGCCTGAGGATCTCTCAACGCTTTGCAAACCCTTATTAAACAAACCTTAGTTAATGGCTTTCTGATTTTTTTAAATTTATTTTTTAAAAAATCCTTGTATTGCCAGGATGTGGTAAAGCCACTTTCTTAATCTCTGAGTGTGCTGAATCAATGGCAGTGCTGCAAACAGGGCCAGGTGCCCTCGAGCTGATCACTGCTCATGGCCACAGCACAACGGCTGGGTGTCCCTGCATGACACTCACGTGCTGGCCCCTGCAGCATGAATTTACAGTCAGATGTGAGCTTTTATGTCTCTGAGAATGCTCAGCAGGTGAAGGGAGGAAGTGCAGGGTGGCACAGGACAGGATGGTAGGAACGGGGATTTGTGATCACAAACCTCTTCCTGTCCTGTGGCCTCTGCTGCACCATCAGCCTGAATCACACAGAAATGAGGACAGGAAGTCCCTCTGTCTGCCTGACCTGAACCTGACCACTTTTCTTCTCTTAGGCTTTGGCTTCAAATTCTTCCTGGCTGCTTGGCCAGAGATGAGTGTGTTTCCATGGGCTGTGCCTGCTGTTGTTAATATTGGACCTTCACAGAGGGGAGGACAAGAAAGTGGTGGGAACACAAGCCCCAGAGCATCCTGAGCAAGCCTGAGCCCTTGGGTGAGACCTTGCTTTCTCACAGTGAGGTTTACACATATTTTATTTCTATTAGAAAAAGAGTGCAGGAATGACTGGGAGGATGTGGTCAATAGGCACTTAACGCTTCCTTTGAAACCACAAACCCCAGTACACTTTTTTTCTTCCTCTGGAATAATGCAAAACCAACTTGGCTTGTGGCATCTTCTGTGAATCAAACTGCATTAAGGACTGGCTGTATATACCAAAAATTCTGGTGAGGGGTTCAGATGCTGGGCTTGGAGGTGGTTTTTTTGAGCACTGCAGATTTTTCCCATTCCAGCTCCTCTTGAGGCTTTGAGGAAAGCAGAAACAGAGTGACCTGAGCAGAGCTTATTGGGCTCTCTCAGATTAGCTCAGAGTGGGTCCAGAGTGGCAAGAGCCTTGCCACACACATTAGCTTAGACAGTGAAAATAGATTAATTTCTTATCACTGCTTGCAGCGTATTTTGCAACTGGGTTTTAAGTCGTCCTGTTGCAAAGTGCTCTTGGCACTGCAAAAATGTGCGTATGTGCTCAAAAGGAAGAGACCAGACCAAATGTCACTCTCTCACCACCACCAATGCAGTTGGCATTAGCATTTGGCAGAGAGGATCCTCTTCACTATCCTCAGCAGAAGCCCCTACAAATGTGGGCTTTGTGCCCACAGGGGACCAGGTTTTCTCTTCAGATCCGGTGTTTTAGAAATGACTTGCCCACCACAGGAAGCATCTTGATTCATGTTTCCCCATATTGGAGCAGCTAGAGAAGGGATTTTCTTCCCTTCTGTGCATCAGAGAAGGCCTTAAATGGCCATGTGAGCTGCAGGCTGCCTTTCCCTGCCAATAAGCCCTGATAGCAATCGCAGCCACGTGGTCAGTCCCCGATCGCTGTTTGTCACCGCGCCTCACAGAGCCCTGGCTCTGCCTTTCAGCTGCAGCTCTAAGCCTGATGACAGATGCCAGTCCTCCCAGCTCCAGCTGTGGTCTCTGCAGTGAGTGGGATTGTGTTTTGTTGGCTAAATAAGGATTTCAGTCCAGTGCTGGGAAAGGCACTGGCTGCTCCCAGATGTGTTTGATTCCAGTGCGAGGCTGGGATTTTTTGCTGTGGTTGGAGCAGTTGATGTGGAGATATCACCATATCACAGATATGATCCCGTGCCCAGGAGCTGGGGATGCAAGCACCAAACCTTGCTTGGCTCTGGGATCCGAGTGCCTGCTGCCCTTGGAGACCCCAGGCAGGACATCTCAGCAGGATTTGTCTCTCTTTGGGAATGCTCTACACCCAGCAGCAGTGAATTTTTTTTTTCCACCTTATTTATTTACTCTGGGAAAAGACCCATTCCTTGTATTTTTATAGAGCAGTGGAGGCTAATTTTTAGCACCTCAGGCTTTAAAGCAAAATAAATAATAAAACCCGAAAAGGTTTATTTCTATTTCCAAAACATTCCTGTGTTTAATTCAGCAACATAAGTATAACTCTTGACTCTTTCTGCGAAACAAATTATTACCTGGTAACAGCAGGGAAAACCATTTCAGAACCTCTTCCAGGTATCCAGAAAATCACAAAGCAGAGTTACAGCCTGAAACTGAAGCCCTAAACCACTTCTGAGTGGCAGGTTTAAAAGCAGCTGAGGTGAGAAGATGCCTGAACATGCATATTTTGTAGGTGGATAAGCAGCAATGAAGTGTGGCGTTTCCTGCCTCTTGGAAGGCTTTTAGTGGGTTGGCTGATCCTGATCTCCTGAGGTAATGAACAGGGATGGGAAATGGTGCCTGCAGCTGCAGGGAAGGAGTGGGGAGACAGGAGGCAGGAGGAGAAATAAGTGGACAGGGTTTGGAGACTGGAGGTGTGCAGCTCCTGAGGAGCTCTGTAGGTTCCCTGTGCTGACCTGGCAGTGCTGTGTGGGAGTGTGGAGATCATCCCTTGGCTCTAACCACCACAAACCCAGGGACACCTGGAACTAAAGATTCAGGCAAAAGAGCCCTGCAGGCGATATTTTATATATTGTGGGCAAAAAGCATGGGATGAGTAGCCTGGTTTCTTTTTCCCTCCTTTGCTACAGATGAACAAGAACTGTTCCAGCCCAACACTGTTTGCTACAAGAACCCCCAAGTCCTGAGCAAACTTTTGATACTTTCCCTTTGAACCTCAAGACTAAGAGAGTCTTTACTGATTTCTCTATGATGTGTCAGCTTTTTGGGTGCTGAGGCCCAGGGGTGGCAGGGCCTCACAGGGCCTGGGCTCCCTCCCCTTGGCCAGGACAGGTAACACCAAAAGTCTTCTTGGAGCCTTTCCCTGGCATTGCCTCTGATGGAGACCCTTGAGCTTGCACTTGACTAAACACTAAAGCCTCATCCCTTTTGAAGTAAGATCCCTGTGTTGAGCTGAGATTTACAGCCTGGCTCAGCCTCCTGTGATGCCATGATGTCATGGTGTGTGATGGAATCTGTGCTGTGCTCCCAGGGCTCTCCTCAGCCTGTCCTGCACATGAACAGACCCTCGGGTGTTCAAGCAGCAGCAGGGTGCTGTGATAAACAGCACTGTCAATCCCTTCCTCGTGCTGCATTCCCTAACCTTGGTCTCCTGGCTGGTGCTGCAACCTGAACTGCAGAGTCCAGTGCTGCTGGATTTATAGTGGGCACAGTGCACACGTCTCGTGGAGTAAATATTCCAGGGGGAGAAATAAAACATAGCTTTCTGAGCTCTTTGTCTCCAGCAACTTCAGCTCGCTCTTTTCTCTTTTTTTTTCTTTTTTTCTTCTTTTTTCTTTAAATGCAGGGTTTGAACTGTATAAATAAAATTAACTCTGAGGTTAATTTGGGTTTTTTTGGGGGTTCCCCCATCTCTTTGGTCTTTGGAGTGAGGGAGACCTATATGTTTTGCCAAGAAAGATGAATGTTTGTCAGTGACAGTTCCCATATCCTCTCCCTTGAGAGCCATTGATGACACTTGGGAATTGATGCCTTTGAACCCCAGGAATTAATGACTCCCAGCTGTTCACAGCACAGATCAGTCCCTAGATTGCACGTTTTAACTAAATTGGTTACAAAGCAAATCTGTCTAAACTGGTGTGAGCCCCTTTGTGTGGACACTCCTAAATCAGTTTAAGAGTGGCTGGTATTGATTTTAACTTAATGTGGTTTGTTACTGAAGTAAGTTGGATCAATAGTGCTAAATAGGTGCCATTTCTTGTGTTGACTATGCTATGGAAAACATGCATAGAAAAGATGAGCAGAAAGAGAAAAAGATGGAGTTTCTTCTTTTGTTGCTTCCCAGTGATCATTTATCAGTTTTTATGGCCAGTCTGGGGATTTCCCCCAAAAGATACCACTTTAAACAGCACTTTTGAGGTGGTAATAAAGATTCCAAATCTAACTTAGCAGGGGATTTCTGGGAATGCAAAGCTTTGTTTCACTTATTTATCACATTTACCTTTGAGCCAGGAACCCATGCAGGGAACCAGCAGCTGAAGTTTCAGAAAAGCTGCAGGGAGGATGTTCCATTGTTCATTTAGTGCCTGGAGCTGGGATTTGCCATAGACTCTCTGCACAGCCCTGGGAAAACCACGAGGAGCTTCCATCTCATTCACTCACAGGTACTGATGGCTTTGTGTAGCAAATATAGAGATTTTCTTGCACTGATGAAATTAGCAGGAGAGCACAGAAGTGCCTGTGAGGGTTCTTGTTCAGGCTTACAGAGCTCCTGACAGATCTCTGCCCTTGCCCTCAGGTGAGCCAGAGGAGCAGGATCTGGGGTGTCCTCAGGAAGGATGGGGTGGAGTGTGGTGTAATGAGAATGACCTGCCCTGTCTCCTTATTAGGACTCAGATTTTATTGAATCCAGTGAGATCTTTGCCTTCCACCTCTCTGCAAGCAGCATTGTGGGTTTCCCCCTCATGCATTAATGCATGAGCCTTGCTCCCTCCCTGCCTGTGCAGCACTGCTGGCTTCAGTGCTGTTATCATAACCCTCTGAGTTTAGCTGCTAAATTTCATTTGTTGTAACTGTCAATTATGGATCCATGCTGGCCTTCAGAGCCTTGTGTTGAGCCCCTGCTGGCCCCTGTGGAGCAAATGCTTCCCTGCCCTGGTGGCTGAACGATGCCTGCAGTGCCCCAAGGCTGCTCCTGGGACACAGGGGCCAGCCTGGCTGTCACTTCACACCCCTCCTGCTCTCACAGCCTGAGCAGCAGGAGAAATCCAAATAGCTACACTACTGCACCTACTGACAACCCCTCTGAGCCTTTGGTTTCCACTTGGTCTTGTACAGGTTTCCCTTTTCCTCTCCCTCTTCCAAATCTCATCCCTGAAAGACACATGATGGAGATGCCCTCACACACTCGGCTCATTGCCATGCACATTGCAGTCAAAATCTCATTTTCATTCCAGAAACAAAAGGTCTGTCAACTCGCTTAACTGCTCAGAAAACACCAAACAAGAAATAAAGCCCAATTAAGAATGAAGAGAAGGAAGAGGCTCAGGATAACAGATTGTTTTGGTAAGTGCTTTCGTCAGCTCCATTTGTGAGCTGTTGCTGTGTGACCCCGTGGTCGGGCTGGGGCTGGTTTGGGGCAGGCAGGGCAGGCAGCTGTCCTGGGGGCTGCTCCTTGGAGCTCTGGGGCAGTGGAGATGAGGATGGTCTGTCCCACAAGAGGCTGTGTCCCCAGACCCCAAGTGCCCCATTTCTGCAGCCAGGGGGTTTAAGAGCAGGAGCTGGGGTGTTGCTCTCTGACATCCCTTGTCTCTGAGGCAGCCCTGTGGGAGCTGCTGCTGGATCTGCTTTGGAGGCTTTGCCCAGGTGGCAGCAGATGGAGGAGGCCACTGTCACCAGGGCTGGTGACCTTCCTGCAGACACCACCAGGCTGCTCCTGGGATGGCCTTGTGCTTGCAGGTTTCTCACAAGCTTTCCCCTGACTTTTCTCTTCCTCTCAAGAGATGACCACTTCAAACAACGGTTCTGCTTTCTGATGCATTAAGACTTGGAAATTTGCCATCCATCACAGCTGTGTGTTTGAGCCTGTGTGATTATTTTGGGAAGTGAACCATGGTGATTTGTGTGCATGTGCTTTATTGGCGAGCAGGATGTTCCCTATCTACCTCTCCCTGACTGTCTGCATTTGCATTGGTTAATAAAATGTCTGATGTTCAATGACTTTCTGATGGGTGAACAAGATTTGGCATAGAGGATGTAGTAGTTTTTCACGAAGGCTAAAATTTCATCCTGGGAGACTGAACCCTCTGTGGCAGCCATACACAATCCATAATAACAGAAGCTTTTAACCCATCCGTAATTGCTTTCATATAGAAAATGATTGCTGTAAGTTAACTTCATAATTCTAAATCAGTGGCTCTCAGTAGGAGTTCAGATGCTTTAATTTGCCCTGAATTATCTTTAACTCACAGGCAGTTCATCTATGCTCTTTTCTGATTATGTTCCTTGTCACTCTGACCCAAACTTTCTCTATTTAATTTTTGTCTCCTCTTTCTGAAATTAGACCAATTTCCAGTGATATTTCACCAGTGGGGATGATACTGACTGGGGAGAGGAGTGGATGTGGTGCTCCCACCTGGAAACCAGCCCGTGCTGTGAACCTGCCCTGTGTTACTGACGTGGTTGTGAGGGACCCAGCTGGGGTTCTCTCCTGGGGTTGAAGGTGTGGGTACCCCCAAGAGGGTGGGAGAGCACCCCAAGCAGGGCCATCACAATGGTGGCTTTTGGGCTGGTTCATGCCACGGTTCCTTTCTTTGGCTGTGAAGAGAAGGGAAGGACCCCGTGGCTGTCTCTGTGTGTACCCAGCACGTGGAGGTGTCCTGGGCACAGCGTTTGATGTGATGGCACATAAAGCACAGACGTGGTGGCAATCTGGGGGTGCCTCCCTAATGAGGACAAAGCTCCTGGCTGGCTTGTTTGGCATCCCAAAATGAGCAGGGTGGCCACACCTCCCCTTATGGCAGCAGCCAGCTTGTGTGGTTTTGAGTGACAGCAGATGAAGGGATTGCATTACTGCTTGTCTCTAGATCTGCACATCTGTGTCAGCTCCTCGCTAAATCAATAAACAGGATGCTGAAGGAAAAATTCTTTCAGACTTCTCATGTCTTTATGCATCAAACCAATTGGGCAATGAGCATCTCGGGTGGGAGCAGGGATTGTGGTGGGTTTGGGCTGATGAACTTCTTGTCAAATCAAAGGTGAGGGCTGGGGCCTGGAAAGTGCTGGCAGGTTGCTCCCCTTGTCATGAGGATTCCTTTCCAGTGGTAGTTACTTTGTGATTTGGATAGAAAACTTCAACCCAGAAGCCTATAGTACAGCATCAAGAAGTGGAGAAAAATCACTTTGCATGTTCCAACAGACTAACAAATTACCTATAGAAATGCACTTGGGAATATTCCTCAGTAATTGGATTTCAGCTGTTGTTTCAGTGTATGTGCCCCCAGGCTGTGGAGGTAAAAGGACTCCACTGAAACGCTTTGAAATGTTCTCTGGCACCTACAGAATGTGTTTACTATTAAAAAGTGAAACCTGCAAGTCAGAACGCTACTAAGTGCAGTTTAAAAACAAAATTGCACCCCTGCAGCGTAGCTCAGGGTGCTGAAGCAGCTGGTTTATCCAGACAGTCTCTACCCAGAAACATTCCTGTGACTTGAGTGGGGAAGTCGTGTCTGTGTCTTCTGTAGGCTAAGAAACAACTCAGATGCTTTGAGGGATGAGCTCTTCTAGTTTTGGTATCTCTTGGATGCACTGGTCCTGCCCCTGGAAATAAAAGTACTCTTACAGGCTTGAAATACAGAGAATTTGCTGCTTTTGCAAAGCAAGTACTCCTTAAAGTACCTGCAATGTGTGTGATGAAGAGGAGACATGCTCTTGGGGCACTGATCCTGGATGTCTGGCACCTTTTTCTTTAAATGCTGGTGACATCTCCAGTCCTGGCTCTGATGCTGAAACCTCAGATGAAATAGGGAGGAAAAAAGCTGCCAGTAACATCACATGATGACTACCGAGTTGGATATGGAAAAATGTGAGGTGACAATGAGTTGGATAGAATTGAGTCTGGATGCCGAGAAAAATATATTGAATTTGGGAGCAGAATGGAAGCAACGCCTTTTTCCTTAGTCATACCTATCTCATAAAGCTGAAGAGATGGTGGGGTTTTTCTTGGTTTTGTTAGTTTGTTTTTGTTGTTGTTGGTTGGTAGTTTTGTTTTGCTTTTTTTAAGTGGTGGTCCCAGTTGTCCAAATTCTGACTCTTAGTGATCACATGCTCCAGTTGTCTGCTCACACTGGGCATCACTCAATCTTTTCCAGTGGAGATGCAAACTGAGATAAAAAGGACTAGACTTGCACTTCGTATGTGCAGTTCCAAGTTTAAAACACAGTATCCTGAAAAGATGCTGATTTTGAAGTGGGAGGGCCCCCTTGAGAATCTCTCTTCAGGGGTCACCTTCAACTTGTTTTGCACAGAAACACATTTGTAGGATTACAAAGAGCAATAAAACCCAGACGTCCCTAGCGTGAAAAGTAGGACTTTTTTTTCACAAGGTTTTTGAGTGTAAACCAGAAGTTATTATGTGTGTGTTACACCTGTTGAAGAGCAGGGAAATATGATTTTTTTTTTTCTATCAGAACAGTGTTTAGACAGGCGACTTACAGCGCTGAATTATACACCTGGCTGGGGGTCAGCCGCAGCAGAGGCAACTGAAAAACCACCAGCTTTCCCCCTAGATTTCCCTTTTCTCTCTGAAAGTATTGAAAGCTTCCCATGTCCACCTGAACCTTTCAGCTCTCCCTGCCCTTTGGCAGGAGCCGAAAGCAAACTCGGCCCCGCCAACCGCCCTGGTTTGTTCTGCGGGAGCTGCACGGAGGGAAATAAATCTGCTCTGCCGAGCGAGGCAACAAGTTCTGTGGGTTTATAAATGCTGCAATTGAGTGTTTTGACACGGCAGTCAGATACAGTTAATCTTTGCCTTGACCTCGCGGTACCGGAGCGCGGGCTCCAAGCGCTGGTTAAGCACGTCCGTCTCCTGTTGTAGCATTCGCGCTCCAGCGCCCCGGCTAATCAAGTGTAATATATCTCTGGGTAAAACACACACTCTGCTTTTCACAGCTATTTAAACAAAAAGCAGACCTCGGCGCATTAGTTACGTACACAAACCGCGGAGGGTTGCGGTTCCTGTGGTTGGGAAGGGAGTTGGATGGGCTGGGCTTGTTCCGGGGAGGAGGTGTGGGAAAGGTGTGGGAATTGTTTGCTTCTGTCTTCCCAAATATGTAAAAAATACCAAAACCAAACCACACTTGGTGTCGTATCAAAGGCTTTGAATCCTGATGGGGAGGATGGTTTTGTGTATGAATATGGAAAACAGCTGCTTTGTGCCATCCCAAAGGCTGTGTATCCTGATGGGTGGATGGTTATGGGCCGAGTCCTGCACCAGGAGCTGGGAGAGGTGGGATTGGCTCTGGGTGAGATCAGGAGGATCTTGTGCAGAGGCTGCACAGATTGTTGGTCTCAGTGCCTGATATTGATGATGCTTTCCTACAGCACAGGGGAGCTCGGGAGACAGTCAGATTTGGGCAGGACAGTGAGCTACAGGGATTAGAGGCATAGTGTTTATTTAAATTGCTGGGCTTTTCTCTTTGGCAGCTCAGGTGGATCTGTGAAATCTGCTGTCCATAGAGGTCCAAGCATGACTCTGGTACCTCAAAGCCATTTTCCTTTGGGAATCCAGCAAGACCCATTTGCTTTTATTGGACTTATTCATCCCAGCTTTGATTGGAAGAAACTGGGAATGTTTTGGCAAGAGGTGTATGAAGGGATGCTCTGTTTTTAAAAGCTTGTAACACAGCATGTCCCTGTGCAGGGAAACCACAGGAGCCCTGACCTCAGATGGGTGAGGTGTGGGATGGAGCCTGGAGGCCACTAAGGGAACAGCATTTTGTCTTGAGCTGTGTGGATGGTTTTGATGCCACCTGTGACTTTGGAAGGTGAGGCCAGGTCTTCACAGAACATCCCATGGGAGATCAGAAGACAACCAGGAAGGAATAAATCATGCAGGAGATTAAAAAAGAAAATGGGAGAAGAAAATATATGTTTCAGGATTGATCCAAATACTGGTTAGGTTTGCAAGTAAGGCAGTTGTGCTAGCAGTGCACAAAGTAGTCTATGTCTTCTATAGGAGTTAAGTGATTTTTAAAGGTTTATAAACACTGGACTGGATGACCTCTTGATACCCCATCAAGCTTTCTATTTTCCTGTGATACTTGGACAGTTTTCCTCCAAAGGATCCCAGATGCTTTCTCCTGTAATTTTTCTAGCCTCCTGTTTGATCTCCCTGGGATCTCAGTGTGGATTCATTGATGTGTCTCTGTTAAAATTCAGCAAAGCTTCTGCTTGAGAACTCTATTTTACAGAGCAACTCATCCTGTTGGATATTGAAAAATTACCCAGCTCAGGATAAAATATATCCTAACCCACCAAAAGTCTCGCCCGCCGAAGCACGAGGCTCCTCCAGGCAGTAGAACGTGTAAGCCCTATATAAATATCTGTGTGAAAATAAGATGCTTAAATCTCTTTTGAATCCTGGCTCTCCCCAGCCCGTCTCGAAGCCTGCCCTCGACCTGTGCGCCTCCCTGCCTTCCCTGCGAGCGGAGCCGAGCTGTCCTTGGGGAGCCCGAGGTGCTGCTGGCCGCGCTGCTGTTTGTAAAGCCCTTTGAAGGTGAGTGTCAGCGCGGAGCTGCGGCAGCCGCCGCGCTCGGAGCGCTCATTGCCATGCAGGGCATGCTCAGAGAGCAGCTCCGTGGCGCTGTGTTAACTGTGCTGATAAATCTTGTGTAAAAACAACACTCCACCGCGCCGTTAAAGCTCCTTCCACCTGGGAACATCAAAGCCCGACACAAGCGCGGCTTGATCCTCGCAGCGGCTGCGGCAGCTCCGCGGGGCAGGCGGGGCTCTGGGGACAGCCCTGGCTCTGCTAAGGGACAGGCAGTCCTTGGGGGCTCTTAGCAAGAGGTTCTCTGCCCCACAGTAACCTTCTGACCCCCAAGATTTTATAAATATATCAAAAACCTGCTGCTGGGAGCTCGCTGATGCTCCCAGGAAGAGGAGGGCAGCTTGCAAATCGCTGCAAGCAAGTTCAGGCTTTAGCAATCAGAAAAAAAAAATAGGGCATGTTTAAAGTCTGTCTTCTATGCTGAGAAGGGTAATTGGAAACCATTATAAAATCAAATAGCAATGGATATGAAAGCAGTCACAGCAGCACTGGAACTGGGTGCCTGCCTTGTGCAGAGTGCTGCAGGATTGCAACCTGTGCCCTCTTTTGAAGACTCCAATGTCTTTTAAATGTATTTACTTCCCCTAAAGCTTTGAATCCAAAACAACTTCAAAATAGGAGGTACCTGTTATTAAACTTCCTTTTTCCCATGGCTTGCAATAAGTTACTTCTGTTAAAAGAGATGGAAATTTCTGTTAGCCAAAAACCACCAGATCAAAGAATTATTTAGGTTGCAAGGGCCCTCAAGAGGTCACCAAGTCCAACCTTCTGCTGAAAGCAGGGCTGACCTCAAAGTTAGATTGGGCTGTGATTTAAATGTGATGACATTTATTTATAGAGTGATAATCTTATAACACTTGGGTGTCAGTTTATGTTCAGTCTGGCTCTTCTGAGTAAAGGGATAACTGGAGAAAATGGACTGGGATTTTTGAGATTAATGTCTGAGTGATAATCTAGCCAATCTACACTGCCTTGGGATAAGTTTTTCCCAGCCTGTCACAAGCCAGGAGCTGAAGGAAGCTGTGCAGGGCAGGAGCTTGGGGCAGGTCCTAGATAGGGACCATTGGGAGCCAGGGAGGGTCCTGAGATTGTCCCCAAGCCCATCCTATGGGTATCCCTGGGCCAGGTTCAGCTGGGATAGGCTGGGTATCCCTGGGCCAGGTTCAGCTGGGATAGGCTGGGTATCCCTGGGCCAGGTTCAGCTGGGATAGGCTGGGTATCCCTGGGCCAGGTTCAGCTGCCTACCCTGCCCCTGGCAAGGCAAGGGACAATCTCAGCCTGTGCACATCAGCATCAGCCCAGCTCCTGCAGCTCTGCTGCTTCCCCCTCCTCTCCCAGACAGTGAAGAGGAGCTGAGGAAGAACAGAGGAAGTTTTAGTTCAGCAAATCCATAAATCATTTCATTTGATGATTATTTATGAACTAGATCAGAAGCTTATGACAGTAGCTCTTAAGAAAGAGTTCCTGGCTGCCGAGCAGTTGGCATAGTTGTCCTCTGAGAACATTAAATATGCATTTGCACAGGTGACTGTGGCTTCTTCCATTAACCCTTGGTTTCCAGCTTTCAGCCATTACTGCACTTTTTACATGCTTGTTAATACTTGGTAATTCCACCCTAGAGACTTCATTAGGAGTGCAGTGCTCTCTCCCTGAGGTGTAAAATAGATTGTGTTGTGTCTCCCACTCAGCACTGAGCAGAAAGTCCTGCCTTTCTACTCTGAAAGCTTTTTCCCTCAAACTGAATTTACTGCTAGGGGATGGAGACTTCTGCAGTGGGGCAGGACCAGTGCAAGTTGCTGTTCTTTGCTTCCAAGTAAGGCAGCAAATCACGACCCTCCTGGCAGCAGCTGTCCTTGCTGCTCCTGCCATCTCTGGAATGATTTTCAAGATTTTTGCTGTGCTGATGGCACAAGAGGCATCCTCCTGGCCCCTCTGCCAGGGGAGGACCCTGCAGGCCTGCACACGTCTCCAGCTGCTCAGTGAGGGTCCAGCAGCCACAGTGCACAAGCTGAGTGTGAACAGCAGGGGTTAATGTTGAATGGAAAAGTGCTGCAGGGTTCCTCTGCAGCTCCTGGGCAGGTTTGGCACTGTCACTTCGTGGTGTCACTTGACAGTTAAAGCAAATGCAAGCCCTGTTGCAAAGAACAAATTAATTAGATTTGACAATAAGACTGGGAAGCAACTTGACTTAGAAGTAATCAGTTACAGGAAGGGAAAGTATTTAATTGTTGGCTTCTTGGCTTTCTGTTTAAAACCAGACACAGATTTCCAGCTCTTGTGTGGGAGTAGGCACCTTTCTGGTGTCCAATAATGGTTTGGATAAGTGAGTGTTTCCACTGCTGTGGAAGTTGTTACTGAATAGGAACTGGGAAAAAGTTACTGGGCTCCTTTAGTATTTAAGAATCCTGTACCAAATTTCCCCACTAACCTGGGAAGTTGGGTGGATGTGAGTAGCAAACTTGCCTGGGTGCCTGCCTTCCTGCCTGTCTCCTGCTACAGAGCTGGGTACCAGCTGCTGGTTTGCACCTTTGACTTCAATTGAGTTTGACACAGAAGCTTCTGATTACCACAGAAACCCTGGGACATTTTATTGTGCTTGAATTCAGTGATTGTTCTTGTCTAGGACCATTTTGTACTTGGTGGCTACAGAAATACATGGCCAGTTTCCAGTACCTGGCACACCCACCACTGTACCTTCACCAGGTACAGCTCCCAGATATGCTGAGTTACCTCTCCTACAGCTGAGACACCCTAAACAGACCCAGAATAAAATACATTTGAAACCTAGAAATCCTCTTCATTTCCTCCTTTTACCAAAAGCCCTATTCTAATGTGCAAGCTTTTATGCAATGAGCTTTACTGTGTAGATCTGCTAGTATGGGTTACAGCTCCAGTTTCCTTTAACATTGAATATTAGCATTTATTATTTATATAGTGCAAACAATGAACTAAGCTCAGCGTAACTGTCTTAGTTACAGATGATATAAACCCATGATTGTTATTTTTGTGGCTTCATAAATCCAGAACTTCTGACGCTCCAGTTATCCACCTTTGACATATGGAATCTGCAATGCTCTGGCAGTATTTGCTAAAGGTGGGAAACTCAGCTGATGGATTTCAGGGAGACTGTACCTGACTCACCCTGCCTGTAGGAATAGACCTGAATGGCACAGTGGTAGCACTTACGTGCATTTCTTGGGGATGAAGGATTAACAGAAGACGGATTAGGCAAATTAATCTATGGTTTGTCAGGACTACATTACACAAAGTTCAATTGAGTTTGATGGATTAATTATTTATTATTTATTATTTGCTGTTGTGTGTCAGTGAGTGGCTCTTCCTAACGTGATGATGTATGAGAGCAGCCCATGCCTGAGCTGCTGTATATAAAGGTCATCGTTTCTGTAATTAACCCCATTTTTCATGGACTTTTAATGCCGATACATTAATTTGTGCTGGTCTGGAATGTGACAAGGAAATGCCTTTCCTTGGGTTAGGTTTTCTTCAGCTGAAGCTCCAAACCATAGGACTATGAGTAGGGACTTTTGGGTACAAGCACACCAGTTCTTCAGCAGGTTGACTGTAGCTGAATTTCTCCGACCCAGCAATATTTTCAGGGAGACACAGAGGACTTAGGTGCCTGCGAGGCCACTTTTAAAAAGGGGTATGGAGCAGGGTGATAAAGTAGCATAAATCTGGCAGTGCGAGGTGGGACTGGGAGCAGGGCCACTCTTGAATTTCTCCAAGGCCTCACATTGAACCATTGCAAACAGATCTTTGCAGCAGAGCAACATCCATGCCTTACAGGCTGCAGGGCTGTGCAACAGCTATTTTTCTAAGGTGTGACCCCTTTTCCACTCTCTGAGCTATCTGACTCCTCTTCTGCAGCCTGCTCTTTCCTGCTGAGCTGGGTTTTCAGGATGTGCTTGGGGACAGAGGTTTCTCTGCAGGGACACCTCCTCGGATCCTGCCCAACCTTTGGAAACTGCTACTCCCATCTCATAGGCAGCCTCAAAGCCAGAGTGGAATCTTGGAGGGGAGGTCACTGGGCTGCTCCAGGTGAGAGATATGTCCTTGCCTGGGAACCAGTGTCCATGTTCCCAAACAGCACCAGTAAGCAGGAAAATGCTCTTTTTTCCTGGTGCAGGAACTGGGAATTGGCTGCATGTGCAGCCCCATCTCCCCATCTGCCTGCAAGGGCAAGGGAGTGGCAGTGTCCTGCCTGCCTGGCTGCTCCACACAGGCAGCAGCAGGTTTCATCTGAATTTCCCTCTCTTTGTGGCTTAAATCAGAACCTTGGGGCTGGCAGAGCGCCTGCTTAACAATACCATGGGCTAATCATTTACAGCAGAATGCAAAGGCAACAAAGTGTGTTTTTAATCTTTACAAATGTATCTAGATAAGCCAGGAGACAGACTTATCTTTTGTATTACAAGAATGGAGGGTAAAAAATCCACAATGAGGAACGTTGCTGTAGCGTCCTTGGCCTTTTCTTCAGCCTTTGTCTTTTCCTCTGTATCTTGCGCTGTTGAATTAATGGGATATGAACTCTGAATACTTAAGTGATCTATTCATTTTAATTAGCTTCCTAATAGCTTCTGGACAGTGATGGAACATAACGTCGGGTCTGGGCTGTTTACCTCCCAAAGCTCAGGGCACTGCAAGCTCCCTGAGCACAGTTCCTGCCCTGCCTGAGCCGCCGAGCAGCCTCTGGCGCCGGAGGAGTTTTGGGCAGGTTGCACGGACGGAGAGAGCGAATGTGAGGGGGTGGAGAAACACAGCTGCGTGTGTTGGGAGCTGGAAGTGCCTCCTCCTCTTGGGAGGCTCCTTATCGCCAGCGCTGAGCACGGGTGGGATGCTCTGGATGCAGGAATCACAGGGGGATGCTCCGCCTGCCTGGGGCCGGACAGCCCTGGGGCAGGATGAGCTCTGGCCGGTGGGATGGGGATGCTCTGGGTGCTTGAATCACGGGGGGATGCTCTGTCATCGTGGGGCCGGGCAGCCCTGGAGCAGGCACAGCTCTGGCCGGTGGGATGGGGATGCTCTGGGTGCCTGGGGCCGGGCAGCCCTGGGGCAGGCTGAGCTCTGGCCGGTGGGATGGGGATGCTCTGGGTGCAGGAATCACGGGTGGGATGCTCGCTGGGTGCGTGCAGAGGGCAGCGAGGGCTCCTCGCCGGCCGGACAGCCCCATCCCCGAGGTTCCCGGCAGAAGGGCCTGCCTGGTTGGGAGTGCATCCTCAGCAGGAAGGATGCGGTGGGAGGCTGGGGACAGCGGGGTGGGACGGCAGCCTCGCTCCTCGCCTTCCGCTGCGCGCATGAAGCTGTGAATGGGAGGGAAGCCGGGAGCTCCGGAGCAGCCAAGACCGGGGGCAGAGAGATTCGCACCGTTCCAGTTTACCGAAGCTGTGAAGGATGTGATAGATGAATCACTTTTGCAGCAACCTCCTCTGCTGAGATGTTAAGCTGCTCTGTACGCAGCGTGTACTTGAGGAAAAGAGAGAGGGATGTTCTCTGAATCAGGGGAGAGGCTGACGCACAGAGACATTTTCAGGGGAATAATTTACATATGCATTCCCTTTCTAAAAATATCAGTCACAGTATTGCCTCTATTTTTGCATGCAAGGCTCTCCAGGCTGGTAAAGGGAGAGAACTGGGAATCTTGCACTTACATGGATCCAAATACCAAAGGGCCACTGGGATGACAGCATGGGGTGCCCTGTGCTTTGCTCAGGAGGCAGAGCATGGGGCTGGCTAAGCTCCAGAGGGGTAAAAATGGGTATGTTCAGGGTGACAGTGCCCCAGAGGCCATCCATGCATGGCCTCATGCGTGTGGCCTGATGGATCGGGATGAAAATCAGCATTGGCCTGTTATCTTCTGCAGAAGGAAGCTGGCATGGGAGCAGGAGGCAATGACTCCTTTGGAAGGGGCAGAGAAAAATGTAGGAATGCTTCACTGCCTTGATCAATGGCTAAGAGAGAGGGTTGTAGAAGTGTTTAGCACACACAGTGTGGCTGCTGGATGGGCATGGAAGGGCCTTTCCCACCACAGCTGCTCTTGGGCTGAGCCCCATGCTGCGGGAGAGGAGGGATATCAAGGATTTGCTCTGGCCATGCCTCCTGGCACAGAGAGAACTGAGTTTTCAGATGCTTTTGACATTGTCCTGCTTAGCTGTAGCAAAGTCAAAGATGAATTCCCTCTGACAGCAGTGGGAACACATCTGGGTGTGCACTGAGCTCAGCCCATAGTTTAGAACTGCTGGACTTTCATCTTGGTGGGGGAAGGCTGATGTGGGGCCAAAGCATTTCCTGCCATTTCTTCATTTGCAATGGTCCTTTCCTGTGTGTCTGGGGACCCCAACCAGAGTCTCAGTCTAGAGGGACAAGACTGTCCCTAATGTCCTTCCTGGGGACTGCAGGATAGGAACACACACCTCCTGAGGTGCTTAAGGCAAAACCTGTGTCTTGGCTTCGTAATAAATTAGGTAGCTCAAGAGAAACACAGATTTATCTTGAACTTCCATCATGTAACATCCTACAGAAACAAAGTGGAGGAGTGCTTTGATGTCACTCCAAAAGCCTTCTCCATCCCCGGGTCTCCCATCTGGAATTTACCTTAACCTTTGCCTTGGGCCTGCTAGGGACTGGTGAGTAAAGAAAGGGAAAGAAAAGGAGGAGGGGAAATAAAGGTACAAACTGGCCATTAACACACGTAAGCTGGAAAGAAAACAGGCATTGCTGCCACCAGAGCGTTGAGGTTATGAAACAGCTGTGCAGCAACGCTGTGTCCGAGTGGTTTTATGATGGAAGCTGATAAATTTATGGAGGGGATTATACAGTCCAGACTGTGTTAGCAGGGACCAGACTCTCCGAAGAAACTGCTGGGAATTTTGTGAAGTCAGAGCTATGCTGATATAAAAACAGTCCTTGTAAACCTGAGCAAAACCCATGCTTGGCCTTGCAGCTTCACTGCAATGACTGATCTGAAGCAGGCCTGGTGCTCCCCTGCAGTGTCACAGCATCCTGCTCAAACTGGGCACACAGGGCTCTGACTAATGGGGACAGGAGAGAACACGCAGCTGAAACACGGGAAAATTTTTTAAAAGTGTTTTTTTCTCTTTTTCTCTGTGGGTTTTGTTAGTACTCTCAGGAAGTCCCATTAACGCCCACTCACTCCAGTAAGACACATCATTTTGCACCTTATTGTGTCTTCTATGAAAAGCTGGTACTGAGGAAGCAGTCTTGTGCTTCTTTGAAATCGTCTGTCAGAAAAAAACATCACCCGGAACAAACAAACAACCGCACCATCCCCGAGCACGCCGAGATTGATTTGTAGCACTCTTCTCCCCCACCTTCCCTGTGCAGAAATGTTTTGGCAAGCCGTGAAAAATCAGAACCCTTTGCTGTCAAATGCAATCTATTTGTGAGCTGCACTCAGGGCTCCGGGTGGATTCGAGGGCTCTGCCAAGGAGCTGAACAATTCCCACCGTGGGGGTGCTTGTCCAGAAGGGCAAACGCAGCTCGGGAAGTGTTTTGCAGCCTGTGAACGAGGACAGGAGAGGAGTGAGGAGAGCTCACTGTGCAGGCTGCAGAGAGAGCTCCAGGAAAGAGATGCCACACCAAATGCAGTACAAATGGGAGACAACCTGCCTACTCATTCATATCTAGTATTTTTCTAAGTGTTGCTGTTTTTCTGCATCCCGTTAAGCTTTTTGATTTGTTTCCATCTGTTCGGTATAGATCACTTCTGCAGTTTACTTAAAACACAAATACCCTTTATGAATCTCTACAGATGGTTTTCAAAGACTTATAGAAAGACAAAGATAAGATCAAGAAAATCTTGAGTGTTTGCCTCAGGGGAAAAAAATGGGACAGTCGCTTTGCCTTGCAGCTGCAAGCCACGTCAAATCAGACACTTTGATATGTTTCATTTTCTGTCTGAAGTCTACATCTGAAAGGCAGCCTGGCTTATTTCAGTCAATGCGCAATTTTGGTTAGTCGGGGCTCTTTCTCAGCTTCTAAAAAAGATGCTCATTTGCATCCTCGAACAAAGACAGCACTTTCCCCCCTACATTCCGTGTGCCTTCGCCAAAAACTAATCATGCTGCAAAGCGTGTGTGGGTGTGTGTTTTTTTGAGTGGCTCTCTCCGGCCTCGCTGCTCAAACTGCCGCAAGGATTGGTGCTCATCCTCTCCCGGAGAGCCTCGTCCAGCTCTGTCCTGTTTGTCCTGCTCAGGCAGGACCTCAGGTGAGCTGGGCTGTGCAGAGCCCGTGTGCAGGTGATGGTGCAGCAGCAGCATCCCTGCATCCCAGGGGACTGTGCCAGTGCCCGGCGGCCCCAGGCTGCAGGGAGGGGTTGGCAGCGCTGGGAGCAGGGGCAGTGAAAGGTGCAGCAGGAGGGAGAACTCACTGATGGGGGACCAGGCCCTGCTCGGGCAGTTTCTCCTGCTCTTTGCATTAACTTCTCCCCAGGCCGAGGCTGTAACTGCATTAGCTCTGCTGGCCTCGGTGGAGATCCTGTGTCTGCTTGTGCATTTAAAACCCCAGTCATTCCCCAGAGAAACCCCCTGAGGTGGGGTAACTGATGTATTTCTACTACTACACTGTTCTGCTTTAGCCTCTTTGCTTCGGAGGAGGGAGATTCACATTTCCTGTCTTTTAATTTTAGCCCTGTTGGGTCCATCCCAAAGCCATTTGACATCAAAGGGACTCTGCCCCTGGGCTTCGGCAGACACTGATGTGGGCTCTTGAAGATTGGCCTCAGCCAGAATCAAAATCCTTAGAGAAATTTGAGAATTTGCATTGCAGACAGGGAACTGTCATGAAAAGAACACTCCACCTTAAATGCTCAGCATTACTTAGAGCCGATTAAAAAAGAGCCAAACCACCAACTTGCAGGAGACATGCACGTTAGCACTGGACTTCATGTGCAGAGACAAGGTGTGTATTGTTTGCCCAATTAAAGAGATAAAACCTGTAGACCACAGTCAGCGAAATGAGCTGTGAAATGAGTGATGACTCGCTGAACAGGCAGGTGCACGCACAAAGGCGTATGCAAACTGCTCTACTTATCTAAAGACACTTTTATTGCCTGATCATCAATTTACACCGAGCTTGCTCCTGAACTGCCTTCTTGCTGGGCTCTCAGACAAACAGCAGGAGTAGCATCCTCCGTGCTTCTCTCACCTTTTGGAGCAGGAATGGTCATTGAGAGCAGAAAGGAGGTAAGAGAAAAATGGGAAGGCCAGGGCTGAGCTCAGAGCTGTGTGGGACCTGTGGCAGTGCCCAGCCTGGGGCTCTTTCAGTGATGGTTGTGCTGCTGAGCGTGTCCTACACTGGGACGAATAAATGCACCCAGCCCTGAAATGTGGGGATGTGAAGGGGATGCCCCTGGTGCCCCTCAGTCGCAGACACAAGGAACTAAGTTAGGGACAATGAATGAGCAGTTCAGCTGTTTTGTCTTGACCCCAGCAGAGAATTTGACAGCCAAGTGCTTAAAACTCATAATTCCTGTCCTACATGGATCCAGCCAGCTTTGTGTAAAAGGGTGTGCTTGTAACAAGTATTACTGGAGGGAAGTTTGCAAACCTGGTACCGAACTTGGATTTGGTGCAGCTTTGCCAGTTTTTCTTTGCAGGAGCTGCTCACTCCAGAGTTTTTTGTTTGGGGCTGTGAGCCCCCAGGAATGGGACATTTCCCACATGTGCTGTGTGAGCAATAAGTGGCATGAGCTAAAATGCTGAATTCAAACCTTGGTATGATAAAAATTCCAGCAAGTTCTATATAAATATAGGTACATACTCAGTGTAGCTTGGTGTGATGATGTAAAAATGGTTTTGCAGGGAAGTCAGAAGACAAGAATGTTGCCCTCAATTTTGAACACTGAATTTGCAAATTAAGCAACTTCCTCTTTCCAGCTTTCATTGTAAGTCAAAGACTGTATGCTTCCTGCAAGAGTTTTACAGCCATATAAATCAAGCCTTTTCTAACTCACGTGTGGCTTAGGGATCTAGGATTTGCCTCAAATGGATAATTTGATAGTTTGCATCAGAAGTGTGTGCTTCTAGAGATTAATAATTCTTATAAGCTCAGCTGTGAGACTTTAACAAAGGACAAGTTTGGGTTCATTACTGAACATTTTCACCTGGAAATGATAACCGTATTAGAGTATTTTCCATTCAGGTAGTGAGGCTGAGGACCAAATAATTGTTGGAAAGTTTCAAACTGCTTGAATGGAGCATGTATTCTACAATGTATAACCTCATCTGATGACACTTCTCAAGAAATAAGAGACTTCTCAATAAACAACTCTGACTTGCTTGTTAGCCGCTGCAGTCACCACTCCTGATCTTGAGTAATAGAGACAGATGCTTTTTAACCAAGAGGTTCAGGAAATCCGAAGTTCATAAAGCCAACACATCTGGTGGCTGTGCTTGTGATGGATTTCACACTCCAGCCTGGCTTGCTGACATTTGTCTTCAAACAACATTCATTTCAAAAGCAAGGGTGAGAGCGTGGCTGTGACAAATTGTTTATCAAATTAGACTGATTACAGATTTTTTTCTTTTTTTAACACCCATTCTGTGAAATTTCCTTTTCTCAGGCTTTAGAGAGACTCATACTGAAGCTTCAGATCTAAGCCCTGCCAAACCTCCAAATTTTTTTCAGTACTGCCCCCTCTCAATTTAAGGGAGCTGTGGTTCCCACCTAAAGAGACCCTTGGCCAAGGCAAGGCAGCAGAACTGCTGGAAGCAGCTGCACTTCTGAGACAGGGAGAAGAAAGAGGGATGATCAGCCAAGCTGAAATTCCAGGGGTTTTGTCCTTTGGCTTGCTGAACAAAGTTCTATCATAGGACAAAGAGAGAAAGGACTCCTGGCCACTGAAGCCTCTGAGGCTTTTAAAATTGTGTGGATGAAGCAGGAGTTATTTTAGGTAGATGAGTGTGTGCAAGTGAGCATAGAGGAGGTCTCTAGAGACTGATACCCCAGAAAAGAGGGGAAATACCAGATATTCATTGCCCAGTCCATACCAGTGTTTAGCTACTGTATGAGGGAAGAGAAAGCGTTGTCATTGCCCTCTCAAGGGTCCTGTAACATCCACTACCTGCCCCTCACAGGCTCACCCCTGTGAGTGGGGAACAGCCCCCAAATCCCCTGGAATGTGCTTGCCTGGGCACGTGGGTGCAGGAGAGCTCAGTGAGGCTTAGTTAACTGAAATCTGTGGAAATGTGTCACGTGTGGTGCCAAGCCTGTAGGAGGTCTGCAGCGATGTCCTTACGTGTCACTCCAGACAGAACAGTAATTTTATGAAGTTCACTTTGTAAAGGATTGACCTCATTGTCCCAAGGTAGCAGCTGCTAAAGCACAAGGACTGTCAGGACTCACTCCTGGCTTCCAACATGTCTCTCATGCTGCATATTTGTGTTTTCTGAGGGCAGAGGAAAGGATGGAGAAGAGCGAAGACAAGTGGGACTGGATGTGGTTTGGCCCTGTGACAACAACAAATCCTGGAAATGCTCGTTCTGGGACTGTCTGGTGCAGCACAGCCCAAGGTACATCCACAGCATCTGCCTTGCACTTTCACTATTATTTGCTAATAGTTTTTTTAATGTGTACATATTCAAAAGAGTCTCTGCTTACGATATGCCGAATCTGCCGCTAAAATGAAGAAAAATCAAAGCCCCCACTTTCCTCTTGACTCTGCATGCACAGCCTGCAGGAGAGCCTTTGAGAAAGTGTCACACCGTGGCTGTTGCTCATTCCTCACCACTGCAGGCTTCTGATGGAGCTGAGTTACGACCACAGCTGCAAAAAACCGTATGGTGTTGATGATGTGGGGATGTGGTTCTCATAATGAATTCAATTAGAGCCTGTGTTAGAATGCAGGGAGTGCAGCACCACATCCCCCACGGGTCTCAGAGCCCCAGCAGCTGGGAGCTGTTGACTCCGTGCCCTTCAGCCTCGGAGGGTCCCCTCACCTTGTCTGTGCTCGTCTCCATCTGCTACCCCTGCAGAGCAAGAGCTGGAGGCAAAGGAGGTGCCAGTGCAGACCTAGGGGAGGGTGAGCAGAACGTGGAGGATGGAGATGACCTTGTGTGGTGGAGAGGATGTTTGTGCTCTCAGCACTGAGAGATGAAGGGAGGCACAGAGAGGATTTGGGGGCAGGCAGCTTTAAGTGTTAACTGGCAGCAAAATATTCACACAGGGAGGCAATTTGTGAGCTGAGATTTTAATTTTTGCCTTTCTATTCCTGACCTTTGCTATAGGGAATTGAGCAGAGCAGTCATCAGTTCCTTCCTCCAAGTGCAAGAACACTGTTTTTGCTATCTCTCCTCAGCTTTTAGGACCTCTGGGGAGTCCTCACAGCAGCTTTTGAAACAAGTCCCTCATGCATAGAGTAATCAGGTTTTTCCAGTCACCTTTTAGAAACCCCCTCTTGGTTCCCCGCTGAGTTGGGATGCTCTGCTGAGGGGCTGTGCCCCAGGAGGGAGGGAACAATAATAACACAACTGTGCTGTGATCACCCTCTCCTCCTTTATCATTTATGAAAGCACTTGTTCACCTGGTATAGGGGGACTACATGGCTTCAGGGGAAAAAAAAGAATTAAAATCGAGTCCCACCACTGTAGCACAGGGATTTTGTAGCACAGCTAATGGATGTGCTTGGGCTGCACATTCACTGCATCTGCAAGAGGAGAAATGTGTGGCATGTGTATTTATTTTTAAGGAAGCAATAACGTACCTTGAAAGAAATGCCTTAAAATGTTCCAAAAATCCACCAGCTGTTTGCAATTTTGTTCAACTGCTAGAAATAAAATGCCAGTTGCATGGCACACTGCTGCAAGGAGTCAGCTCCTTCAAATGTCCTTCTGAGCCTTGGTGGTGGCTGAATCAACAGCCATCCTCAGCTGAGAAAGCTCTAACCTGAAAGATCATTTCCCCCTGTTATTGAACACCAGAATAACCTTTCACAGCATAACTCTGCTGTCCCACTATTCCCTGTGCTCAGATTTTCCTGGAATTTCAGCTCTAACCTGAGTTCCTGGGTGATTTGTTGCAGGTTGCCTGATATCTGTCTTGGAAATGTTTTGGTGAGATGCAGTCGGATGAAAGATTGCTATTTTCAAAGCATTAGCTTCAGCTGACCCACTGGAAGAGCTCATACTCCCAGTTTTGTTATTTTGCCTCCAGCAGTTTGCTTTATTGCAAGCTCTCGAAAAAATTCCCATCCCTAGGAAACATCTCCATTGGGTCAGACAGCAACTGAGCCTCATCCCAGCCAGATAAAGCACGGCAGGGATTGCTCCCACTGGAGGAACGTGGGAGCCCCTGCCCCACTGGCACCAGGGTCTGTCCCATGTGGGAGCCTGGCCCTGTGCCCGGGGTGAAAGCAGCAGGGTTTGCCTCGGACTGAGCCCTCCCTTGCACTCAGACACTGCAGGGGCTGCAAGGGCTCTGGGCTGGGCCCAGGGCTGAGGGCACCTGGCTCCAGCAGCTTCTCCAGTGCTGATGTACTGACACCCCAGTTGGGGGAGAAGCAATATTAGCAAGGCATGGTCTCCATCTCTCTGCCATGAAACAGGGACAGAGCTGCTTTTATACAAAAGCTTTGAAGGTGACTGGACTTGCCAAAGCCCCTGGGTCTCACCTGTCCTGCTGCCAGCCCCGGGTGACCCTGGGCAAACTGATCTTGCTGTCTGACATGTCAGGCCTGCCACTGCCCTGGTGCTGTATGAATGCTACAGGGACTCTATCCTAAATCTTCTCATGTGAATAAGCAAGGTTAAAGTGGTTTAACGTGAGAATTTCTCACTTCAACAAATGCACTTCTTTGCCTTGATCTGAATCATAGAGGGAAAAAAATTGTCAGCGTTTCAGCTGGAAAGGATATAAAGCTGGTATTATACCTCGTAAAACAAGTGGTGCAAACCAGAGCTGTGTATAACGCTGAGTGGGCAACTCTGCAGCTAAAGTGCAATAGATTATCTCAAGCTCGAGCAGTCAGGACCATCACTCATGTGGTTTCCAAGAAACTGAAGATTTAGACAGAGAAATGACTTGCAGAGAGAAACTCTGTGACCACGTTGGGGGGAAAAAAACCCCACATTTAGTCAGACCTGCTAACTAACATGCCCTGGGCACCACACTTCTAAAATAAAGGGGGTTTTTCCTATCCTAGGGAACTAGATCTCTGTGATTTATCTGCATTCCTGTCTTGCCTCTGAAGATTCTGTGAAGAATAATGAATGAGAAGCAAGTTAAATCCAGGCTGTAAGTGGCTGCCCTACAGGATTCCCAGGGCTCTGGGGCCCTTGGCTGGCCACCACCTCTCCTCTCCCCTTGCAGCAGCAGCCTGCTTGGCACAGCAGAGCAGAAGAAAGGCTTTCCCCTAACAATTAATTTGCGTGACAAGATGTGCTGGAAAGAAAAAAGCAGCAGAAGAAAGGAGTTTTCTTTTGTTGCTTGTTTATTCTTGAAACCCTCTCCGTGCACCTGACACGTTTGCTGGCTTCATTCTGGATCTAATGCAAGAAATTGGCACAGTCTCAGTGCTGTGGTTAATTTTAAATGCAACAAGATCACGCTACGGTACTTGACACATCTCTAAGAGCAACATCATGACACTGTTGACACTGAATGTTCGCTAATGGCATCCGCTGCCAAACTCCCATGTAAAATGAGTGGGATAACAACAGCAGCATTTAAAAAAACTTCATTCAAGGGAGCATTTAAAATTTTATCAGGTCTAACTGGCATGGTGGATTTGCAAATGTGGAGAATATCCAGTTTCCTTTGCTGCCGTGTGCAAGCCAAGCAGAGCTCCATCCCAGGGCAGGGAAAGGCAGAGGTGCAGCAGCCACCCAAACATCTGTCCCTGCAGCTTCTGGTGCCTGGCTGGACTCAGGCAAGGACCAAGCCCCTGCTATTTTTAATTCTGGAGAAAAGCTTCATTATTGGGTTATTAATGGCCCTAAAACAGTTGCGTGGGTAAGTCAGAATGTAGCCACTCTGGCTTTTCAGTCAATAAAATAAAATATATTAAGATAAGATGAAAATCAAAGTTCTATAAATAAATACGGCTGAGTTAATCATTAGCTAATGATCTGTTGGTGGGGATGGAAGCAGAAAAGAATTACTGGTTTTCTGTGTGATTGCTGTGAACGTTTCTGTGTGTGGATGCAGTTATATTGGCTCAAATTTTATGCAAATACAACTTCATTCACACTTTTGCTAACACAAGCTACTTTCCTAAAAACTACTCTTATTTAAATATTTACACAAAAATCAGTGGGCTTAAAAACACATCCTTAGTTTGGACACTGTAAGTCACTCATTTAGATTGTCAGGGCTGCGTATAAACAGGGCTCCTATTTTTGGAGATGGTGAGAAAAGAATTGTAGGGAAAATACTTTTCTGTACTGATGTTTCAAATCCTGCTCCCTCCCAGCAGGGAACTGTGGTAGAACTAATCAAAATGTTTGAGTCCCGATGGGTTTCCAGTACCTCTGTGTCAATGGCTTTTGAAATTTAAACACTGTGAGTGTTAAAATTTTTATTTGGGGGAAGGTTATGTGTTTTAATATTTTTTTAAGTGGTTCTACTCAGAGAAATAGGGTTTGCAGGACTTTCAGTAGTCTGGGGCCAAAGGAGAAAGGGAATTTATTATTCTCTCTGTACAGCCTGCAGTGGGAATCCTGAGTGGGGCTTTGCTGCACAACCTCAATTCAGTGATGATGATAATAAGTTTCTCCAGTTGTTAAGTACGGCTAATAAAGTTGAAAAACACCTTTTGAAAAATGATTAGGTAGATAATAAAGTATGTCAACTTGAAAATATGCATTCTTCATGTGATGACTGGAGATAGTTTATCACTTTATGAGTGACACATCCATTTATAAATATTTATTCTCTCCGGTGGTACTGATAAATCTTTTGAGCCTATAAGCCCATTGATACATACACAGTAATATCATTTGTCTTTCCAATGCATTTTATTTATTATTGACTAATTGCCTGCCAGATTGTAAATATGATAGGGGTGGCATTGTGCTTTGATTAACTGTATGTTAAAGTACCCAGAGGAATGTAGTTCTAGCTCTGAGCAAAGACATCCAAGGCAATAAATTGTATATTTTGAAATCAGCTATGCAGTATGGAGCCACAGCACTAGTTAAACAAGCTGAGCAGAGGCATTTTCCAGAGCAGTTTATTTTGATTAATGGGTTCCCAAAAGCCTCTTGCTGCTGTTTACAATGGATTTGCTGTAATATTTACAATAAACTGGGGTAAGTCAAGAGAGTTTTAATGTACTTCGACAGGTTACTTGCACTTCACAAACCCAGGGCCAGGAGTGTGGCACAAAGTCAAACAGGTAAACGTTTCATCCCTCTCTTTTTGGCACATGAGGGGATTTTTTCTTGTTCTCCTCCTTCAGCTCCACTCTCAGACATTTTCTTAGCCAAATGTTTAAAACCGGCTTAACACATCTCGAACCATCTCTGTGATGACTGGAGATAATTTATCACATTAGAGCTGACACACCATTTATAAATATTTATTCTGTGTGGTGGCACTGATAAATGGGCCGAGCGCGGGGCCGTCGGCAGAGGCTCCTGGAGCCCTTCCCTCTGCCTGGTTCTCCCGGAGCAGAGGGCTCTGGCCTCTGCCTGGGCAGGCAGGGAACACAGCCTGGGCAGTGCCACCTCCTGATTAACTCCATCAGAACACTCCGAATTGGGACACCCTGTTAACCTGCTGCTCTCAAATGTCCCTCTAATGAAATTCAAGGTTTTCAAGCTGTCACAGCAGGAGTTCTGTGCTCTGGGCAGCTCTTGATGCTCACCAAAAATACACACACCTTGCTCACCTCTTAGTTTTCGTCTCTTGAAGCCATAAGGGACAAATGCCCTTGTCCTGCTCAAATAAAAATCCCTCTGTGGAAGGTGGCTGCCTGAAACACGGTGCAAGATGGGAGGTGTGTGAATGCTGGAGACGCCTGCCGGCACTGCCAGCCCCTCCACTCACCCCCTCTTCCCTAAAAATTGAGCTAGTTTGTCAGGCTGTACTTATGCACCGTGTAATTTGACAGGAATTCTATTGTAATTAGCACCCGCTAATCACTGCCAGCCACGTTAGTTAGCTAATTGTACCTTGGGCATTCAAAACCCAAGCAAACCCAAACCGTGTTCGTAATTTCGTTGAAATAGATGAAATAGCCAAATGTGTGTGTTCTTGTCAGGGGGCTCCTTCTGAGTCCTGCAGAAACATCTTAGGGACCTCTGGACCTTCTGCACAGGTCCCACAACCTGAAGCTGTGGGCAGGGTGTGGATGGTGCTCTGAAAGGGGGCAGGGAGAGGGTGAACTTTGCAGGATTGGTGCAAGAACTTCCCGTGGTTAGAGAGCTCCAGAGGCAGAACTGAAAGCAAGAGCCAGGGGTGCACACCTTCCTGTCAGATGGGCCAAATCGAGGAGGTATTTGGCATATTTCACCGGGGAAATGACCTTGGTCAGATTTTTTAAAAAATTCATTCTGTTTTTAACACTTATTTCTTTACTGTTAAAGAAACAGGGAGTGCCATCACCCAGGGCTGTGCAGCAACCTTTCCTCCATGGAGGCAGAATAACCTAGCTCGTTTTGATTTCCATTACGCTTTCCAGTGGATCTGAGATGTAATTAATTAATTGATTTTTGCTGCCAGTCCCCTAATTAACACTAAATAAAAATTCATGCCAGGGTTAATAGTTTTAAAGGTTGGAAGCAGGAGCTTCTGGTGCTCAGGTCTGTTGCCCGTTGAGCAGTGCATTTGGGTTATATTCCCTGCCATGCTTTTAATTCCTAATCAATTGAAAGTTAATTTTGTTCTTAACTGAAAGGGAGCCAGAAATGGGTTACTGTTATACAACTGGTTTTGTTTTATGGCCTTACAGGGCAATGTTCACAACAGTTACAGCACCACTGGGCAAACTGGGATAGCACAGCAAGGACACAATCCTGGGGTAATGCAGTCCCCAAAGCAGTGAGATTTATGCCTTGTGCTCCCAATGCTTCCCATAAAGGCTGCTCTCTTTGCTCTTTAGTGTATGGGAAAGTTACCCACACTTAGTATTTGTGTGATGCTTTGAGGCTCTGAGGAGCTGGTTAATTTTATGTTTGGTCAGTGGAATATTACTTTCAAAAGATCAGGTTGTTTTTATCCATTATCTCTTACTAGACAATAAAATTGCAAACTAGACAGAATTATTGAAAATATTGCTTTATGTGTTCGTAAAATGAATTATCTGAACCATCTCATTTCCTCTCTGGAGCAGGAATGTTAAAATGCCTCAAAGACCTCGACCAGACCTGGGAAAGGTGGGCTCCTGGATTTTGGTGGTCTATTAAACCCTTAAAAAATCCCTGTGTAAATGATGAGAAAAATTATAAACATTCTCTGGTTGTCTTCAAAAATGGAAGAGAAATAAGAACGAGATTTTCCATCTGACTGCTGCTTTCACTTTTATGCCCCTGTGGCTATTTGGCTCAACATCTTCCCTTCCCTGGACATATGTGGTGCAATCCTAAAGTATATCAGGAAAATGTTCAGAGCCAACATCATGAGCAGTGAAACATGGCCCTGTTTGACAAAACCAAGTTTTGTTAAAGACCTCTGTAGGGTGGCAATGAGATGGAGTATTTACATTCTTTTCTGCCAATGAAAAACTTGGTTTATGAAGTGGTATTGAAGTGGTTCAGGAATGTGTGTGTCCAAGGCAAACATCCTGAAATTCCAATTGTTATTCATTGTGTTTGGGCAACCCCCTGAGAACATCCATGTTCAATGGGGTTTTCCCCTCTCCTAGATGTTGTTAGCAGTACTGTCCTCCTGAAAAATGGAAAGGTTCATCTTCATAACTTCCCTTCCATTTTCCACTGCTTTCTGTTCTCCCTTGCCCTTGTGCAGCCACAGTGTGAGCAGCCGTGCAGCTGCTGTGCTGCACTCAGTGCCCTCAAGGTGCCAAGGCTCAAATTGGTAACGTGGTGCCATCAGTGGGGAAATGGAACCAAAATCCCTGCTCCTGTCTCTCCTTCTTGTCTGTGTTTGGGCATTTGCAGCACTGAACAGTCTGGAAAGAGAAAGGAGCAAAAAAAAGGCAATTTCTAATAAGTGCATAAAATACCTTTTTTCCCAGTCCATCCCTCCTAGGCTTTAAAACATTATGGGTATTTTTAAGCTACAAAGTGGTGCAAGTTGCAAGGTGTTGGCCAGAGCATAGCTTGCTCTGTCTCATCTGGGATCACTATAGCTAATCCCGGAGCATTCAGCTCTGATTTTATCTTTTTGTTATCAACTTTGTTCTTTGATCCAACTGGAGTATCAGTTCCATTCTCTTCCTTTAATGATCTGCTGCTCATTTGCTTCTCTGCTCAAATCCCATGCTCTGGATACTGCCAGCCCTTAGCCCTGGCCACACTAATGCATAATGCAGATGATAAAAGCCAGAGTAACAGAAAAGAGGTCCCAGGGAGAATACAAACCATGACAAAATAAGAAGGAAGCAGATGGTTAGGTATTAAACTGCAGTAATAAAATAACATCTGGCAGAATATCACACACACGCACTGATGCCCATCTGAGGAGTGTGCTGATTTAAGTAATATGTTTCTCATTTTGGTGCAATTAACACCAAAATTTGCATAGCAAACAGTGGCAGAGCACACAGAAACTTCTTTTGAAAAAAGCAGTCCAAAGATGTCTTTCCTACAAGGAGATTTGGCATAGCAGATGCTGATGGATTTCTATACTGTGGTGTAAAGCAATTACTGAGTCATACCTTCCTGCTGGCCAGAGAGCCCATTACTCTGCTGACACGCAGCCTGGCAGATGCACTTGTTTGCAGGGCTGGAAATTAAAAGATAAAGGGGGAATAGGACTGGAGCACGTGGGACATCACTCCTCCCCGTGCTGGAGAGAGGAGGATGCTGTAGGGATTAGGTGGATCCTTAAAACCCTGCGGAGGTAAATCTGGCTGCCTCAGTTCCTCTCCCAGATTCCCCTCTATGTGAGCTGGGGAAAGAGAAACCTTGGGGCTGGGTTTTTCGAAGGAAGTCGGAGGGAAGATGAAATCCCCGCGTGGTTTCACAAGCCACAGGCAGCACAGAGACCCTGCAGGCAGGGAGGGGCTGCCTTCCCAAGCCCTGCCCTGCCCACACACAGAGCCCAGGGCCAGCCCAGCCTGATGAAAAAGTGTTTAATTTGTGTTGTTGAGCGCGTTGTGATGCTGGGAAAGCTGCTGGGAAAGCCGCTGCTGGGGGCACTGGGGAGCTGCAGGGTGGTCGGGACAGGCTGACACCAGAGCAGGGCTGGTTTGAGCCGTCTGTGCTTGGCCACCAGCACTGAATGGAAGAGCTCCATGGAAAAACCCTTCAGCAGCAGCTTTCACACCTCCTCAGTGACCCAGTGCATATGAATATTGCAGTGGGGGTGGAGGGAGCTGTCTGAGGGCTCCAGCAGGACCCTCTGGCTGTAGACACCAACCCAGGCTTGGGGACACCTCAGCCACCTGCTCACCCCACACTCCACAGGACAGGAATGGAGAGCTGCTGCATCCCTGCATGCTGGGACCTCTCTGGAGCACTCTGGGATTTTGCCTTTCTCCTCAGCAGCACGGGAGTGTTAACCCCACCGAGGGGCTCCAGCAGAGCACACAGAACTGTCCCGTGGAAGCACCTGACAAAGCCAGTGGTTCATTCATCAAAGCCCATGCAATTAACAGCAGGCTGCAGATTGCCAGTGTGCGACAGAACAATGCCCTGTGCTCTGCTGCTCTGCTCCAGCCAAGGAAACACTGGATTTCAACCTCTGAGGGCTGGGCCACACTGCAGCCTGGCATGCATTTCTGCAGAAATGACATTTCCTCTGGGGAGCTTCCAGTCTAGCTTGGAATAAAAGCAGCTTTGTTTTGGAATTCCCTAGGAAGTAGAGTTCTGAGAGAGAAAAGCACGGGAAGGGCTCAGCCTCCATGTACCTGCTCGTCCCTAGCAGGAGGGAGATGGGTGGTGAACGTTTACCCTCAGCTCTGCCATCCAGATTTGACCATCTGAGCTGGGCCTGGCTGCTGGAAAATCCCATACACTGAATTTTCTCAGTGTAATTGGCTTTTGTGATGTCCCAGCATGCTGCAGCTGGCACAGCATTACCTGTCTTTGCAGGGCAGCCAGGCTGGCCAACAGCAGCAGTTTTCCAGGGAAGGGAAAGTGTATTCCTTTCTGTTTTGGTGTGTTCAGTGAAAGGCCTGATCTTGCTTCTTTTGAAAACGGTGACAATAGTCCCATTGATTTCCTTAGAAGAAAGGAGTGGGAACATGTCTAAAGTTCTTCTTCTTTCAGCAAAATGGAATAAAAGGGGCGCTTTCAACACACCTTTATTCCAATTCCTTCTGTCTTTTGTACAGGGGTTATCTGCTGGAAGTCTGCATCGCCCCATGCACAGAGAGATCCAGATTTTGACATGACCCCTGAATGCCATCACATTTTAAGTGAGAATGCAGTGATTTACTTCCATCAGTACAGTGTTAGATCTTGTGGTATCTACTTTCCAATGACAATCTTCACAAGCAGGAATATTAAGGATGCTCTCCTGGTAGCAGATCTAGGCCACTAATAGAAAAAGGTGAGGGGTGAGAGCTACTGGGGTATTTATGGATGGAAAGAATTATTTGTATTAACAGAAATATGCACTACTGCAGCATCTCTGAGGAATAAAAGGCAGAATTTTGCAGTTTTAGGGACTGTGATGTGCACAGCAAGCTTTCTGCAGCAGTTAATTGTCTTGAAATCTGATTTCCAAAGGCAGCAGCCTTAATTTCATTTGTTCTTTGCTGGGGATCCCATGGGAGTGTGAGCTTCAGTCTCCAATAAAACAGGAGAGCAACATTCACTGTGGGCTGACTCTCAGGCTCACCAGGAATCTCTCTTTCCTCCTCACTGGGCCTTTGGGTGGAGTCTTTAATTCTAAAGGGTTAGAACAGCCTTAATCCTTATTTCTAAGGAAGCAATGCTGCCAAAGCCAGGAAATGAATGAGAGCTGTGCACTCTGCCTGCTCCTGCCCCCAGAGCTCCTCCTCCCTCCTCCGAAATGCAGAGTCCTCGAGGATGTGGCAGCTTTGACCTCTGAGAGCCTCACAGGGCATCGTGCTGCCAGGTATTCCCAAAACACCAGGCTGCAGGAGCAGAGCCACGGAGAACAAGGCAACATCCTTCCCAGAATAGCTCCAACCAAATCTGTACAAGCAAATCCCTGACCCAGGCACCCCTGGAGTCAATGAGCTCCTTTGGCTGCGGAATCTCACACTGAGCACATAACCTTTACTTTTGCTGCCTTTCTGCTGGGTTTAACCATTCCACTGAAGTGCAAAATGCAGCTCTGATGGTGCCTGAGGAGCAGGTGGAGGGGTCAATGTGGAAACATTTGCAGAAAAATGCTGGCTTTACCAGCACTTTGCATTTCCCTGAGTTCCTTTCTGAAGATGGTTTCATTTCCTATGCCATGCCTGTGTTTTGCTTGCATTCCTTCTCTTCAGCCCCTCTCACTGATATTCTTGGGGCCTGCCTTCTCAACAGTAATAATAGCTGCAATATATTTAATAGCTACCCACTGCCAGCCTCTCTCAGCCTTCTCCATGGATTCCCCAAGGCACCACATGCATAATGCATTTCCCAGCTAGAAATCAGACCTCGCCAGGATCTGCCCTCTCGAAAAAACCCCTCCTTCCTGGCAGGTTCCCCAGCTCTGTGGGAATTAGCAGTGTGTGCAGAGGCACACAGAGGTGGTTTCCTTTCTCTGTTTGGGTGTGAAGTGCAAGGCTTGGAGCTCCATCAGCTGCTGCAGACAAACCAGGCTGTCCCGCAGCCCAAGCAGTGCCAAAACTGTGTGTCCTCCCTGCAGAGCCACACAGGACACGTCATCCTGTCCCCCTCCTGTCCCCCTCCTGTCCCCCTCCTGTCCCCAGCCATCCCAGCCCCTGAGGAGCAGAGCTGCAGGGATGGAGCAGGGGGATGGGAGGGAGATTTTGGGACAAGAAACAGGAAAATGCAGAAAACAGTATAGCAAGAGCCTAATTGCAGAAAATCTGTGAAATATTCCCAGAACTAACCCAACTAATCCAGGCTGACCTGCCAAAGGCCCTGGTCTGACCAGCTTTGCACTCTATCCTAAAGAAGTTGCTGGAGGTGACAGCCTTGAGGGGGGGCTACATTTACCTTAAATTTTAATCTCTTCAGGAAGAAGCATCTGATTTCATTGTTTATGTGGCTTTCTATACAAGCAAAAAAAGACTTAAAGCAATTTGCTCATATGAATTCCTGCACCTCCTGGTGTCGATCAGGATGAGCTTGTTTTCAGAGGAGAAACTCATCAAATGACTGGATGAAGGTTAATAAAAAAGGGGGAAAGAAAAGGCCATGGTAGAGCTGGGAAATGAACCCAGGAATGTTGACTTTGAACTACATGAAACCAGTTGCACTACAGTAGCATACTTGGTAGTTTTGCTTGGTTTTCAGCCATAGCTTTAAAGTTTGGCCAACGAAGTTAAGAAGTCAGGAAGGGGGTAATTTTTATTCTTCAGATGAGAAGACTGAGAAATCTAAAAGCCTGGTGCTCACAATAACTTATTATTGCTCTTTATTTGATGGAGTGACTCATATAGCACATAGCTTCAGGAGCAGGTTTGGGAAAGCTATAGCTGAAAACACAGCCAGCTGTAAAAAGCCAGCTATTTCCTACCCAGCATCTACTTCAAAAGAATAAAATAGATGTCTTCTCTTTTCTGTCCAAAAAGTCACTGCAGAAGCAGCTTTCTTTTGTTATCTCCCAATAAATGTGTCTCTGTAATAGTGGAATTTACTGCTGGGGGTGTGTGTTTCTCACCGCTGCTTCCCCTCACAAAGGAGCTAATCTATCTTGTGCTGGGAGAAGGCAAATGATGTCATGTTTCCTGTATTTCAGCCCACTTTCCAGCTGCTGCAGGAAGGCAGGGCTCGAGGTAAACACTTCACTCTGCAGGGCAGAGCAGGAGCTGCCTGGGCCGGGCGGCTGCTCCAGGAGCAGAGTGAGGGTCAGGGCATTTCTGGCCCCTCCACACCAGCCTGGCTTGGCTTTTCCTGCTGCTCTCCCGTCGATGGGCAGCCCAAGCACACGGGATGAACGGGAAGGAGCATTCCTACCCCTGTGCCCTGCTCTGCTGGGGCTGGCAGCTCTGCCTTGGCACAGCCCTGTGCCCCAAGTTCGCAGAGCGCCGCCTGAGCTGGTTTTCCTTCCAGCAAGAGAGCCCTTGACATTCATTAAGGCTAAATTCACTCTCACATTTTAATCAATGAGATGGAAAAACAACAAAACAGGAATGCATAAGCAAGTCTGACTTCTTTTTTTTTTTTTTAATTTTTTTTCCCTTTCTATCATCAGTCTAACAAGCCCAGCATAGCACCCGCCTGCGTGCCGGATTCGCCCAGGCAATTATCAGCAATGCAGATTGAATAACTGTGCCTGAAAAGGCCCGTCTGGAACCTGCCACGTGCAATGACTCAATCCATGTGCAGGAGCAGGTGCTGCCTCCTGCCTCCCTGCTCCTCCTCCTGCCCAGGGACCAGCTCTGCCCATCCCA
>JAHLSL010000041.1:5917236-5977748 GCA_025920805.1 Petroica traversi
TGCATCCCTGTGCATCCCTGTGCATCCCTGTGCATCCCTGCCCTGTGCTGGCTGCTCCACCCAGAGAAAGGACAGGTCAGCCCTGTGGTGGTTATTTCCATGTGAGCTGCATCTCACCTGACATTTTTCACTTTGAAATTGGAATTGTTCTGAAGAAAACCTGTGCACACTTGTGAAAGCCTGCCCTGGCCTGGCCTGGCTTCTCTGGGTGAGCTGAGGCCAGGAGAGGGTGAGGAATGTGCCAGGGGTGGCAGTGTCCTGACTAAAGTGCCCTGCTCCTTGTTCTGGGCATCATGTGGACACTGCAGCCTAAGTTATTTTGGGTTCTCTCCCCCACCTCTCCCATTTTCTAGTCCTTTTCCACTGACCTCTTCTAATCAGCTGAGATACTTTCCTGTTTTCTTTTTTCCTTGAACTCAAAGCAGTATGAAGGAATGACCTCTCCTCCATGCACATGATTGCATTTTAAACTTTAATAACTTCCATACCCTTTTGCAGGAGGAGCTCTGCTCAGCTGAAGCTCTGCTCAGCTGAAGCTCTGTACACTGCATTCACATTCAGGGAGCAGCCAGAAGATGATGGCAAAGCAGAGTTTCTGTGTCAGATCTCCTTCTGCATGACGGATGCTTCAAATTTAAGCTACTCTTCTTTCAAAGCTGAACATATGTGAGGTTGAGGTTCATCTGATAGAGTATTTATTGACATTAAGCAGCTGTAAAGAGATCTGGTTTGCCCATGAAGAAATTGGAGCCTAATGTAGTTATTGCTAATTAAGAGCTATCTTAATAATTGCAGTGATTTCTTCATAGATGCCAAGAGAATGGGAGATCGGGAAACACACCCACAGACCTGCCTTTGCTCTGACACAATCCCTCCTCTGAAGTGCAGAGGAATGTTTGATTTCAGGATGTGTGTGTCTGGCCATGGAAACCAAAGCAGCAGAGATTACAACACTTCTGCTTATCCTAAACTGGATATGGGCTTTTTTGGATGTTCGGAGTTTAATGACTGATTTCCTCTTAGCACGTGGTTAGTGATCATGCCTCTCTCAAAGCACAGGGAGATGGCTTTGGATACACGAGGAATGGCCTGGAAGGGTGATTTGTTAACACAGATCCCGGGATGGAGAAATCAGAGCCAAAATTGCTTCCTGGTTGTGAGAAACATGATCAGCTCCTGGTGGACAGCTCTCCTATGAACTTTGATGTGACAGTAGCTGTTCAAAGCGGGAGAAAAGAATGTGTGAGAAGTCTGCAGAAATCAGAAAAGGGGCTTTTCTGTCTTGGTGGAGCTGTTTCTACTCAGAGGCAATTAACCACATCTAGGACAGGGATGAGCTGGAATCCAGCTTGCAGTGGATGAAACACTGGAGAGGGGAGTGATCCCCACAAACCCCATCTCTGAGAAGTATCTGGCCTTGCTTCCAGCCCCAGCTGAGCTCAGTGGCATCCCAGCCCTCAGGAGCAGCCCATTGCTGCTTCTTTCATAGCAGTTCCCTGATTCCATCAAGCGCTTCAGCCTCTCGCGTTGGCTTTTGATGTAAATGCAGCCGGGAGGAGGGAAGTGAGGATATGAGCTGGACCCCCGCCCGCCAGGGTGCCAGCCCAGCGCAGGGTTAGCGGCAGCAAACCATTCTGTGTGACCTCTGCTTCCTCAGCCGCCAGAGTTTGCATTGTGCAGCCATGGATGCATAATCCATTGCCACCCACCGGGGAAAAGCCCTGCTAGCAGGGCACAGCATCCTCAGCCCGGCCGGCAGGGAGAGAGGAGGTGCTGACACGAGATTTAAAGGCACACAGCCCTACAGGAGGGACGTGGGAGATGGATTCTGAGTGGGAATGGAGCAATATGCCTGTTTGGCTGGATTCTTTGCCACTTCCTTTTTTCTTTTTCTTTTTCTTTTTTTTTTTTTTTTCTGTTTTTATGCAGACATTTAATACTACTGATGGTTTTCCATAATTTCCAAACACCTTTACTTCTTTTTCCCCTCTGCTAGCTGGAAAGCAGAAGAGCTGAGTCACCTCTCCAGAAGACATTTCCCACCACAGGAGTTCTGGTGTGCTCCTGGTGCCCCTCGTGGCTGGAGGAGCTCCTGTGTCACTCCCAGGCCTGGGTGAGAAGGACATTCCTCCAGTGAGGGCACAAACTCCCGTCAGTGTTTGCTGCAGAACGAGTAAATCCTCCCTGTTTGGAGGCATCCCTGCCTGCGCTGAGACCTTGCCTGTGAAAGGTGATAATGTGAAAAACATCCTGCTACATTTTGCAATGAAGATCCATTTGCATTTGTTATCTGGGAGCCGTCCATCATTCCTAACACCGTGACTTCTGGGTGACTCCTCTGTGCTTCTCTCTGGCACTGCATGCCAGCTTCGTGCCAGTAATCTTGGAATACAGTCATGTAGGTCTAAATTCATCCCTCTTTTCTGTTATATATTGCCTGTGATTTAAAGCACTTAAATATATATTGCCTGTGATATAAAGTCATTTAATTGTCTTGTTCCTCATCTGTAACACAACACTGCATTTTTCCTCCCTGTCATCTGCCTGCTCTCTGTGGATCAGATGGTGGCCCGGGCAGGGCTCTCTTGGGTGCAGGTGTCTCAGCAGAATCTTTGGAGCCAATAAAGCACTTCAGGTGATTAACTTCTGGATTTGGAACTAAACATATTTCAGTTTCCCGCAGTTCACTGCTAACCACACTGAGAATTTCATGTGATTTTCTGCAATATTTAAATCCCAACTTCTTGACTTCACTGATTTTTGTGAGAATCTTGGCTCCTGAATTCTCTGGATTTTTTTTTTGTCTTGTCTTTTGAAAGAACATCACTAGCATAAGTGCAAAAAAAAAAAAAGATGCTGAGAGGGTTATCCCCAGATGGCTGGAATCTATTTCTTCAAATACGAAGAAATTTGGGCTGATATTGTGACTTTGCCCAGGCTCAACTTCTCAGTCTTGTGCAGAACCTGCAGTGGAGCCAGAGGAGGAGCTGCTTGTTCTGTTCTGGCCTGGAGCAGAGAGTCCCTTGGAGCTGACACTGTCCACACAAAAACTGAGCCTCAGTTTCCTTTGGACAGCAGAGTTTCTATCTTAATAAATATTTCTCTGTTGTTATCTGCTGCCACAATACATATATTGGGTATTAAGAAATTGTATTTGGGAAAAGTGATATATATATATTTAATGGAAGTATTTAAGAGCCCAGAAAAGTCAAACCTCTCTGTTCAGGCATCCCTCTGTGCCCCAGAACAGCCACAAGAGTTAAAGCAGGTTATGTATGCAGGATCTCCTGTATTAAAGAGCTACATTCATATCTTCCATTCTCAACCTCCACCTCCTCCCATACAATTTGCAGTCTAGACTCTTTAAAAATGCCTTGTTACTGTTTGGCTCTTTTTCTCCTGTGGGGAAAGGGCACTTGTGAGACAATGCTCTCAACTGGAGATTACACAGAGCTGCTGCATGTTGGTGCATGATAACAGGAGAGGTTCCAGCAAGCCCCAATAAGTAATAAACTGCAAAGGCATAAATTGCATATGATTAAACCTTTGATGGTGGGCTGTTAGGAATTCCCAGTGCAGCGTGCCATGCTGCCTTTTACACCAGCCCTTACAAGAGCACTCCCAGACTCCCTGGCTCCAAGGGGTTAATTATACATTATGGATTAAAACAATGAGGGATGCTTGTTAATACACAAATCATTGCACGGCAACCCTGGGTGACTCCCTCACTGCTGCTGCCAATTTGCAACACTCACCTGGGGCAAGATAGGAAAAGCTTGTCATTTCTCACCCCTTCCACTCTCTTTCCCTCCTCCTTGCTGTTTCTTTTTCCCCATCTGCAACATTAATTTGCTCGTCAAGGTAGGTGACAGGTGAAAAGCCTACCTGATTATTGAAATTGTAAGGTCAAAAGCAATTGAATCCATCTGCCTTGGATGGCACTTTACAGCCAGAGCTGGCCCAGGCGTGCACAGATGAGGGGCAGGTGAGGCAGGCAGGGCAGTCCTGATGGGAGTGATAAAGCAGGGAGGGATAAAGAGGGTCAGGGAGGGAGCCCTGGTTCCTTTCCTGGGGTGAGGTGTCTCATCCCTTGGTTTGCAGTCACAGCATTGGCTGGGGAAGCTGGGTGGTGCCCTCTGAGGAGCTGCTGGCTGTTGTCCCCTCCATTTGCTGTTCCAGAAGCTTGAGTGCCTTTTATCTGCCAGAAACCAGCCCCCACACCAGAGAGGGGAGCTGAGATCGTGTGTGTGTCTAAATGTCAGCTAGTAAGGGATGTTGTGCCATGAGGAACGCTTCTAGAACTTCTGGGATCTCTCTTGTTGCAGAAGGCTTTAACAAGCTAAGTTACCATCCATGGACCTGGGATTAAATTATTCTTTCAGCAGTTGCAGGCTTTGGCTTCTAAATAATAGCTGGAATAAAATGAAACTCCAGAAACTCCACTCTCAGCTTCCTCTCCTGCTCTGGGTGAAACCCACCCCACAATATGATCATGACTGAACTTGTGCTCTCTGTTCATCCTCATCAGCCTTCCTCCCTTCAGCCTGAAGGTCCCAGCTTGTCTGGTTAGTGAGGCTCTCTAAACACTCACTGCAGCAGAGTTTGTGCTGGGCAGATCTGGGATTCTCCACACGGAGCTGGAGTTGAGCTGTTTAACCACGTAGGAAACTTTGGTAGCAAATGTTGCACCCGAGGCTTTTCCTTTTCCTTCCCTCAGATTGGTGTGAGATCTCTGAGAATCTCCTGCCCTGGTCCTGAGAGGCCCCTGTGCCGTGTGGGAGGCTGGTGCTGCTATTGCAGGCTCTGAGCAGCAGGGATTTTCCCTGTGCAGGTTACAGAGTGGCTCTGCCTTTGTGTCACTGTGGCTCCAGCGAGAGTGAATCGAGTGCCAGAGTGTGAGGATCCCAGGGACGAGCTGGGGAGTGAGAATTAATCTTCTGCAAGTCGAGATAATTGAGCAGTGATGGTGTTTCTGTGTCCACATCCCCACACAGCCACTAATCCCTGTCAAAGCCCTGCCAGAGCCTGTCTTACACTCATTTTCCAGACTGAAGGAATGTTTGATGGCTTAAGGAAGGAGAAAAACACCAACCAAACAAAAAAGAAACCAAACTAGGGGGGCAGCATATAGTAAATAAGACTTTGACCTTATCTGAAGTATTTCTGTGCACTGAATCTAGCCAAGGACTCTTGAATAAAACAAACCTGAAGTTTCTAGGCCAAGCAGGTTTTGAGATATGGCTCCACGATAAATTGTTAGAGGAATATTTCAAAGGCTGAATTGCACCTCATTTTTCAAAGTCCCCTATCTCACAAACACCTTGTCTGATCTGCCACAAACTTTGTCAATAAGCTAACTCCTGTCTACTGATTGTGTATGCAAAGTGGTGAACAAAAAAAGCTACATGAATCTTCACTCTTATCTTAAACGCTGCCCTTTCAGGATGCTCAGGATTCCTTCTCCCCTAAATATTGGCAGAAATTTTGGGGTTAATTAAAAAAATAATCCATAAATCCCAAACTGGTCGGTGCTGAAAGGAAAGGCATAGAGCTGTTTTCAAGTTCTTAATTATGGGGGACTTGGATAAATAGGAAGTTTGAAGCTAAGTACTGTCAGGTTTCTTTATTTTGTGCATGAACACCAGGAGAGTAAAAGCAGAGCAAAGGAAAAATCAAGGTTTGAGGCAGAAGCAATGAATAAGTGTAGGACTTAGTGCTTCGTGTCATCCTCCATAACTTTTATCCATAATTATTAATCTCGGGGCATTATGGCTCTCTGGCAAATGCGTTCTTGAAAGAAGGGCTTGTTAAATCTGTGCTTCTGTTTCAGAGGTGTGGATAAACACTTTAGTTTGTTTGTTTGTCCCCATTTGTACACTTGCAAAGAGAAGCCTTTCCCAGTCTCTGCCCCTGTGCCCAAAGGGGAGTTATTAATGGCAGCACTGTCCAGTAGCAATGGGACAATGACCCTGACAATTTGCTGCATGCTGTTATAAGGATTCAAATTATTTATAATTTAATAACAGTCTAAAGAAACTTTGCACTATTATTTCTTTTCGCAATGTTTTCTTTTAGTCCTTCTCCTCTGGCTCCTAAGGAAATAGAGGAATCACAAATTTTATTTTTCTTTATGGCTGGATCCTGCCTGGAGCCCCTCAGTTTTTCAGGGATAAAAATTTCAATTAAGTATCAAAAAACTAACAATTTCTCAGACTTAGGTATTTAATCTGCATTCTTCTGTGTGTGACACTTGTAATAAATTCACAGAGAAATCATTGAGGAAATACCCACTTCACTGAAATGTGAAGGAGGAATTTGGGATGTTCTCTTTTAAGATCTCAGTAATCTGTTAATATGTTTCAAGTCAACACTTCTAAAGAAACAAAAGTAACTGAGTTGTGGAAGCGTTTTCATGTCCAATTATTTCAGCACTCGCTTAACTCTCAAATCGAAATCCTATCCATCCTCATTATACAGATATAATCAATAGCAGTAATTTAGAAGTTAGGGAATATCTTCATTAATATCCCCTGTTAAGTGGGCTTTGAAAGCCATTGCATTATTATCCAGCTATTATTTTATCACAGCATGAGATTTAAAAGTAATTTTTCAGTGTGCTGCTATGCCTTGCTAGCCCATACCAAACTGATAAACACCTAAGAAATCAGTGAATAAACAAGCACCACTTAAAATGCTTTTTTTTTTAATCAGATTTTTTTTTTTCAAGCTGCTGCCTAATAGCAGCACTTCAGAGAAGAGCCATCACTCTGCATTTATTTAAAATACTATTGTGGGGGTTGTTGTTGTTTTTGAAGTGTTTCCTTTGCTCCCAGTGAAGCTGCTGGGCTTACCCTGTACTGCCAGTCCTCTCGGTGGTGCTCCAGGTGAGGAGGTGGGACACAAATACCAGGTGCTGGAGATGCTGCGGAGCAGATCCAGGCTATAAAACCATCTTGGTGGGCAATGGCTGTTCAGGAGCTGGGCTGAAATAAAAGTGTGGGTGCTCAGAGCTCTCCTCTGTGCTGTTGTTGCACCAGAAGTGCAAATCACAGAGGAGGAGAGGGAGATGATCGCTGGTGAGGGCTTTGAGCAGCCCACTGGGGTTTGGTGCTGCCACCCAAAAACTCCCTCTGGTTCCCCTTGGGCTGCAGCAGTCACAGAGTGACCATCTGTGATACCAGAGGGGACAGTGCTGGAAGCCTGCGTGGGAACCTGCCCTGCACTGCTGGTGAGATCCAAGAAAGCCTTGATGGAGTGAGTGTGTGGTTTTCAGGGAAAGCTCTGCATGAGTGAGGCTGCAGCGACGGCCCCATCCATCACAAGTCATGGCTCTTATCTCTGCAGTGCATAAGAGATATGGTTTATGAAAAAGCTCTAGGTGATTATTTGTTTTTCTTCTCTGCATATGTGTCAGGAGTTGCTTGGAGCAAGCTGTGTGTTTGTTGGTGGCATGTGAAACAGTATCTTCCAGGAAACTTCAGGAATATTTTATGAAGTGTAGTAATAAAAATATCCATGTGGTACAGCCTGTGCAAAATAACACTTTTGGCTCGGAGCGGTGTGTGCAGTTCTGTAGTGCACAATGGTTCCACGAGAAACACTTGCAGATGGATTTCATCTCCCTGGTATTTTAATATCCATTACTCAAGCCCAGAGAGCTTTCCTGGGGTGGGTGTGAAGCAGTTCTGTGACAGACCCTCCCAGCTTGGAGCAGGGCTGCTCTGCACTCGGGCTGGCCCTGCCAGGCTCCATCCAGCTCCTGGCTCTGCTCCTGGAGATCCCCAGCAGCCAGGCTGATCCCATTAACTGGGGGCTGTGGGGCCCCTCTGCAGCGCTGGAGCTCTGGGGCTGGGGTGCCCCTGATGGGATGAGCAGGGCTGTGGGAAAACTGCTCCAGGGCTGGTGGGAAAATCCAGAAAGGGAGGCTTCCCTGCCTGGGAGGACTCCACCAGAGAGATGGTCGGGACCACCTTTGAAGAGGAAAAGATTAGGATACACTCAAGATGTATCAGCTAATTAACGGGGCTGAGATATGGGGTTTGATTTGTAGCTCCTGCTGCTGGGCCCTGTGAGGGGTTTGCTACACACTCGATAAGGATCCTCCTGTGGCAGCAAGCACCAGCTCTTTCTGCTGCTCTTTTGAGGTCTATGAGGTTTGACAGGAGATGAGCAAGGCTAGTATGCCCAAAGGACAAACTGGGCAGTTGTTCAGGGTTGGCATTTCTAGATCTGATGAGGGATTGCATGCAAATTACCCCTAATAAATGTTAATTACTGGGAGAGTACATATTTTGCTTGATTCCTTTTTGGCAGCTTGTGCAACTGTGCTTTTATATACCTGGTACTTGAAACGTTTGATTTAAAAAATAATAATCCTCTGTAATTACAATGGCTTTATTAAAGGTTGCAGGGCTTATATGATCTCTGTAGTAAAACTTTATGAATTCTTCTATCTAGATAGTGATCTCCTGGCTCTTGCTCCAAAAGAGCAGTGCAGGGTTTGCTAACCACTCATGCATTTATTTGCCAGTTTGGATCCCATGATTTCTAGTAGCTGGAGATCATGAGGGCTGATTATTTCTGCCCAGGATGTCTGTGGGTAGAAGCCCAATTGTCAGCTTGACTTAGTCTTGGCGGTGACAGTGAAGGTGACTTCCTCTGTACAGCTCAGCTTCCCATGATTTGCCTCATGAGCAGCTGGGACATCAGCTGAGTTTGAGCCAAGCTGCAGTGGAGATTCCCCCAGTGCTGGGCATGGCAAGGCAGCCAAGGGCATCCCCGGGATGCAGAGGCAGCAAGGACCTGCAGCCCGTGCTGCCTGGGGAGCAGGAGGGGCACTGCAGCACCTTGAGCTCTGCTGGGTGCCAGGGCACTGCTTCCAGCTCTGCTTTGAGGAGTTTTTGTGGCAATCCCAAGGCACAGCTCTGCTGTAAGGCCTGCTCAGACAAAATGCCCCACAGTCCAAGGGCTTTTGTGCTGAGACTCAAAAGGATGATGACGCTCAGGTTGCCCTTTGGGGGACAGTGATGTCCATCAGTCCCTCAGCATCGTGGGTGGGCAGGAGGAAGGTTCTGCTCCCAGCCTTCCAGGACAGCCCCTGCTGAAAAAACCCTGTGCCCCACACTTGCTTTTTTCTGTTTAACTGTGTGACCTGAGAGTTCCGCAGCTGCATTGGCTGAACCAGGCTTATTTTTGCGGTCTGCTTGAGCGGTTACGTTTCCTTTTTATAACTCATCTGGAGGAACATCTGACTTCTGATGCTCTCTGTGGTGAGCTCGTCCTGGGCAGCTCTGCAGACACTTCACGTGCTGTGTTTGGCAGTGCTGGAGGTGATGAACATGCCAGTGACAGCAATTCAGAGCCCTTGTGCCCATTTCCACCAGAGCTACAACCACTGGCTCTGGGACAAGTTTCCTGCCCTGACTCAGGGTTGCTGAGTCATTTTTAATTTTATCTCCTTCTGAAGGGAAATGGCACTCCCTCTCAGGTTTCTTTTGTTATTGTTTTTAATGTACAGCAAGGTTTAATAGCTTTTGGTTCACACTTCATTTTTGCTATTAACACTTTTCCACTCTCAGGCTGGCTGCTGCAACAGCACAATTGCACATTGGGCTCTGAGCTGGGGTGACTTGGAATAACTTTGGAGTGTTTTGATATAGCAGTTCCTGTCTGTCTGTCCTCATCTCTGACCTGTGATAGATAATCTTTAAATGATTATCTATGATAGATAATATTTTAAAACCTACAAAATGCATCTATCCCAAGCATGCATTCACAGGACTTTTTCCTTTCACTGCAGCAGGAGCTCGTGTATCCCTTATGGGCTTCTGTGCGTGTTAATCACACCAGTGATTTTTTTACATTTTAGCAACAGCGAGAACTTGTGCATGTTTGCTTTTAAAAGAATTACCCAGCTCCTGCACAGGATCTTCACTGTGCTTTATGACAGTACTGATGGTGAATGGACTTCTCTCTTTTCAGTTGGGCAGAGCAGTAAAGCCCTGCTCAGATGAGTCTTGCCTGGTGATTTGGGGCTCTGTATTGCCACGGTGCTGTGTTACTGCCTGAGGATACAGTGCTGGAGCTCAGCAAGTGAGTGGAAACACTTTCTTGGTTCAGTGAGCCCTGCATCAGGCACATAAAGCTCAGCCGCTCCAGGAAGCCACCACAGAATTTACCTCTGTAGTTCAACACGGTGTATTTTTCAAATGGCAACGGTTTTCTTCTTTTTGTGAGTGTTGGAGGCATAAGGCACTGAATTCTCACTCCCTTTGGGCTTGTAGCTGAGATAAGGTGTGTAGGTTTTACTGTTGCTCTCAGATAGCAGGTAAACTGCTTGAGATGCTTAAAATGGGAATATGCTAAGTATTCAGGAGTGAAGAGCCCTGAGCTCAAGGGAAAGTGCTTGGAAGTGGAATAATTCAGGAGTGGCAGAGCCAGAGGCTGAGCTGTACCGTGGGCAGGATGAGCAGGGACGGTGCGAGCAGCAGGCGGAGGCAAGCGCAGATGGCAGCAGCCAAGGCGAGGCCGTGTGCGGGTGAGAGGACAGTCTGGCTCCTTCCCCAGGGACTTGGGTGCCTCCCAGGCTCCCCTGAGCTGCTAAAAGCCGGATTGGCCGCCTTTCCCTCCGGAGAGGGGGCCGGTGGCGGTGCCGGATCAGACCCTCCCTGCGCGGAGCTCCCCTGAGCGCATCCCCGGCAGCCGGGATTGTGATGGTTTGCAAGGACCGTTCCTGTGATTTGCACAGCCCTGGCTCCCGGCCAGCGGCAGCAGCAGCTTTTCTTTCCTGGCTAATCGCTGATAAAACAGGAAGACCTTGATCATCCCTTTTGACATGAATAACGATGTTATCTCCTGTGATGTATGACCCAGAGCCAGATAACGTCCTCTGGCAGGCCTTTTTTCTCATGAGATGTAAAATACAATGATTATGTTACAAGGGGGAGATAAAGTGGCGCAATCTTCACTAGTTCAAATAACTAATTGAAGCAGGAACTAGTGGAAATGGCTTCCTTTGTTCCCCAGCCATTGTTGATATAACAGTGCTTATAATGAAAGCTGAAACTGTTGCCCTCTTTTTCTTTTTTTTTTTCCTTTTCTATTTTTTTCCCTTTTCAACTCAAGTGCCTTCAGTTGTGTTTCCCTCCCTCTTTTCCTGGGGGAGCTGAGGACAGCCGTGATTTCTAGCAAGGGGTCCTGTTTTCCAGCAAGTCTTGTGTGTGAGTGTTAGCAGGATGAAATCAATAAGCAGTGCTCATTCTTTGTCTCCCCAGAGGACTTTTGAGAGCAGAAAAATTGAGACCAGTGCTCTCTAAACAATAATTACACTTTTATTTTATTTGCTTTCTTTATATTTTTTTTTGAAAGCAACAAACCTAATTACCTGGCAGAAATGGTGGCCAGGGGTATATTGGTATTTCAGTGAGTGTACAATGCTTGCCACAATTGAGTTCAAATATAAAAAAAATATCCAATGAAGCAGCCCAGCCCTAAAGCAGGCTGGTGTGAAAAGCAGGAGGGGTGAGAGCAGAGTTTCACACAGGGAGCGGTGCTGCACAGTTTTGGTACACAATGATTAAAGGTGTTGGGAGGTTGCTGAGCTCAGTTTGATCACTAGAAAAGCTGTGAAGCTTTTCCTCCCAGGTGGGGGTAAATGAGCCTTTTTGAACCAAAACTGGCTTCAAACGTGAAACAAGAATTCCTTGCTTTAAAATTCCTGAACATATTCCTTATAAATGTTTTAGTAATGTCCACAGCACACAGAGGGCAGCATTAAATATGAGCTCGCTGTCGGCTGCAGCTGCAGTGGGGGTTGCACTGCTGAGCAACAGGCTGTGCTCTGATCACTTGATAACCTGCACAGATGAAGCCAGCAGAGATGGATCCTCTCATGTGGCAGAGACAGAATTTAAGAGACTTGCTCACATTCCTAGATGACTGTACCAATTTTATAATGAAATTAGACTTCAGCTCTGATGGTCCCATTACAGCATCAAAGGTTCTACCTGATGTCTCAGAATCAGTAACCTTTAATCTTGCCAGCGTTCATTTTATGGCCCTTTTGGCAAAAGGTCTGACTTGTGTGATGCAGACTCATTCCAGCTCTTTACCTTGGATTGTAGAGGCTGCTAAGCCAGAGGGTCTGCAGCTCGTTCTCCCTTCTTTCTTGGGTCCAGTCCTGTGAAGTTCAGCTCCCACAGCTGCAGAGCCCACTAACCTTGCCTTGAGACCAAACACGTGAGGAAAAGCTCACCCGCAGCTCACAACTCACCCTCTGAGTGCCTGGGCTTTGTGAGGTATTTGAAGGACCCAACTTTGTATTTTATTGATCATAGAATGGGTTGGGTTGGAAAGATCAGAGTTCCAATCCCCCTGCCATGGGGGAAAGATCAGAGTTCCAATCCCACCTCCCACTAGACCAGATGCTGGGAGCTGGACCCACCCAGGCTGGCCTTGGCCATGGCTGATTAGAGATGCAAAATCTCATAGGTTACTTGAGTGCTGGGAGGATTTGGCCCACAGGTTACGTGTAATAGTGGAGCCTTTCATCTGAGGCTGGAGTTGTGGCCTCCTTGCTGGGAGCTGTTTTTACTTGCAGATTCCACCTTTCACTTGCATCCAGATGACCCTCTTGATGCACTTTTTTAGGACCTGTGTCAGGGGACCCTGGCAGTGCAAGAGGCAGCTCCCCATAAGCACAAGCTGCTTTGGTGTCCATCAGCCTCCCTGCTGCAGGGCTCCTGCTGTTTGCTGTGCTGGAGCAGATGCAGGACAGGCCAAACACTGAGCGCGTTCAAAACCTGTTTGCAGCTGAAGTTCTGCTCCCAAAATGCTGCAGAAGCAGTGGGAAGCTCAGAGCCAGGCACTGGGTGCTATTTCTGACTGAGCTCCTGTGTGACCTTGAGCAGCTCCTCTGAGGCACAGCCCTGCCTCCCCAGCTGCCGGCTGGGATGGTAACACCTACTTCATTTGCAAGGGTACCGTGTGGTCCAATTTTGAACTAATTGAATGTAAGAGTTTTTTTCCCTGTCACATAAAGGCTGCTCTGCAATGATCTGACCCTCCCAGTGCTTCTGTGCAGGCTGGGAGTGTGACTGAGCTCCTCGGCTTCCAGAGGGTGCTTTGTTCCCCGTAAGTGCAGGAGGAAATATTTGCAGAATCGGGACTCCTGTGCAAAGTTTTATGAGTTACCACACGGCCACTGTGCAAATCAATTACTGTAGTAGGTCTGTAATGAGACTAACCCACAAAACAGTTACTGATTCCACAGCAACTTGAACAGATGCCAAAAAATGTGGCCAATAATTAGTGACGGATCCAGGGCTCCTCCGCAGTGTTTGTTCCATGCCTGGCTCCCAACACAGCTGATCCTGGAGCTGGTCCTGCTGCCGAGGTCACATCAGCTGTTGTTTTTAAAAGCATTCAGTTTGCGTCAGTCTGTTTTAGAAATCTAGTTTAAAACCTTTCAGGTGTAAGTATAAAGCTTAAAAGCTTTTCCACAGCTCCACCCTTAAGAATGGGTTTAATCCTTTTAACAAAGCTCTGATCTGACAGTTTATTTCGCTCTAGGCTTTAGCTTCAGTGGTTGCAGCCAAAACCTGACAAGTTCTTCTTGTTAATTCTGAATGTATTATCCAGTGACAAATGTATCTCCCACTTATATGTGACACTGAGAATGAAATGCATATGATCAAATTTCTTATAGCTGGAGTGGGGCTGGTTGTTAAGAACATCTCCATATCTTTGCAGTATGACAGTCAATCTAAACCCATTCTTTTTCAGCAGAATATCTCAGCCTAGTTTGGGATACTCATGATGGGTTGCAATCTGCTGCCATACTCTGCAAAGATTAAAGAAAAGCTAAAAATAAACCTGTCACTTTCCCTGGACACTTTCTTGTGAAATGCAGAGAGATACCTCACTAGAATGCAGAATAAATTCATATAGAATTTTTTATGCTGTGTTTTTTTATGGGCAGATGGAGTCCGTGTCGTTTCTGATTTCTCATTTCTAAATACAGTGGTGTTATGTACAGCCTTCCACCTGAAAGCTTGTCTTGGAAGCCAAAAGAGAATGAAATGGATTTTTACAATAAAGCCAAAAAAAGTCCTTAATTCTTTTACATTTGCCAATATACAGGATATGTATAATATATTTAATGAACTCTGCTCAGAAAGTATTGGCATCATGATGAAATTTATTTTCTGGAATGCAGTCTGTCTCAGGAGGTTGGGGTTTTCCTTTATAGGACTGATCTTTTGGTAGTGCAGTAGCACCTCAGGAGGAGGATGATGACTGTGTGCCATGGACTGAGAGCCAGATCTCCACCCACAGCCTGAGTGACCCTGCCCCGCACTTAATCCCCCTTAAGCAGATCTCCTCCTGCTTCCATCTCCTGAGTGTTTGGCTGGGCCCATAACCCAGAGCTCTTTGCCGCCAGTCCTGGTTCCATCGCTGCTCCTGAGCTCCACTGGGGCCGGTGGCAGCCAAGAACGCAAGGGATCAGTCTCTTCTCAGTGTTTATCTGAAAGCAACTTCATCCTCTGAGTGCTGTCCCATTTCCTCTTCCCCCAAAGCGTGCAAGGAGCTCTGTGGCTTTTGCAGGTCGATGCTGGAAGGAGAAATGCTGATGGCAGGATGTCCCTGGGCAGAGCTGGTGCTGTCACCGCAGCCGGAGCGCGTGGGGCACGGCGAAAGTCAATTTCCTGTTAAATTAGCTCTGCTGTTTCTCTAAGAAAGGTGGAATTTTAATGAAAGTGCTTATTAATGGATGAGCCCAGAGGGAAGTGGGTTTGTGGTGAGGCCCAAACTTTATAGGGAAAGCCTTAGCTCGTAAAAGGCCACAAAAGATGCTTAGAGGCCTGAGCTCAGCCTGCTCGGGAACTGACTGCTTGTACAGGGGACAGTCTTCCTTTTCCCATAAAACGTGCATTAAGGGTGCCAACTAAGTTGGTTCTCTTTTATATCAGTCACAAAAACAGTAGGAGGTTTAGTTCCTGTCAAATTTTATGGGCCATTTATAAGGAGGCCTTCCCTAAAGTATTTCACAGGCCAAATAAAAATAAATGGCACTGAACAATTTTATAACACAAGGCACAAACTGTTGTGGCAATGGGACAACATGTGCCGGAGACCTTGTCTCCTTCCCCTGTGCAGAGGAATTAAATTGGAATTTTAATTATTGTACCTTTTATAGGCTGGTTCATTTTCGAGCATTACTGTAGTCTCACGGCTGCCTTTGGGAGGGAGGGATTGTGACTCTGTAGAGATGAGAAAATGTGATAGAGGTACAGTTTCATGGCCCTGGTGAGTGGCATCTGCCCTGCAGAGAGATAAGGAAAACCACGGGAGGTAGGGAGTGATGACTTGCAGGGTTGAGAGGGCTGTTGGACCTGGGTTTGATGTCTGATATGTTTGGGCATCCTGTCTGGGAGCTGGGAAATGGGCAGGGAGAGGCAGACATGGGTCCATAAGTGCCTGTTGAGCCCATAAATTTGTGTTCTCTAAAAAAACTTGGCTTAAACTGGGGGTTTGGTTTCCAGTGATGTGGCTGTGCTGCTGCTGGGGAGGTACTTCACCCTGTTGCTTCATTTTTCTGGTCAACACAAAGGGAAGGAGCCAATCTTCCTGGATGCCAGGAACAGATAAAATATTCAGAGAGGAGCAGTGTGGCTCAGCTTTCAGTGAGGAGCCTGTTAGCAGGAGTAGCTGCAGTTCCCAGTTTACAGGCTGCGCTTCTGTCAGGGGAGGAAAGCAGCACCTACAAACCCGTGTGGAGAGGGAGCAGCTCTGGGGAAGGTTTTTAATAGACACAGGCTGAGCAGTCTCTGCTGCTTCACAGCTCCCTCCCTGAACTGCTGAACTCTCAGGGTGAGTTTACCACACCAACAGCTTTACTGGAGGAGGGAAACAACAGCTTGCTTCTATGGGAAGGGAGAGGAACAACCCTCCCCTCAGCAAGCAAATGGGCAGCAAGCAAAGATGCTCCTGAAAGGGTTTCTCTTCCCCTGCTGTGTGTGTGCTCAGCAGGGGCCAGGGGTTCAGGCAGAAATACAATCACAGATTACAGGTTTGATAAAAGATTAACAGTCAAACCCCCTCGCTGACCTTACGGTATGAGAGCTGCTGTTGTTTTATGAATTACTTTTCCCCGTGAGGGTGGTCCAGCACTGGAGCTGGGGTCCAGAGGGGATGTGGCATCTCCATCCTCAGGGATACTGTGTTTGCTATGAAGCTGTATCAGTTCTGTTCAAAGTTCAACGTCAAACAGGACATGGCATTGAAATGAGGCCCTGAGGTGAGCAGAGCTATAAACCAGTGATCTCGATGTTTTTGCATAACAATGATATTATTTCTGCTCTTCATATACCTGTGGCTTCAAGACTTGGAGTCAAAGCTTTAAGACAGGTTTACACTAATGCAGAAGATCTGAATGCTGTAAACACACAAGCATCCAATTGCTTTCTAGTTTGGGTGTCAGGCTGCAAGGAAAAAATACCAACTAGTAATGTAAGACAAAAGGCATTGTACTTGAGAAGTGACTAACTAGATTCATTTAACTTTTAATTTGTTCTCGGCTCCATCAAAGTAGCAAAAATGTTGTTAATCTTCCTTCTCTGAATAAGCTGTCTGCTAACAGGGAGGTGTGAGGGTGGGAGATGCCTATTAAAGTCTTTTAATTAAGTGAAAGTGTCAGAATTACCCGAGGAGAAAGTTCTGCCTTTTATTCTCTCCCAAGTGGTGTCTGGTTGGAGACGTTTGGCAACGCCCTGTCTGCCCGAGCCCTCCAGGAGCTGGAGGGGCTCAGGGGTGTTGTTGGCTCAGGGGTGTTGGTTCAGGGGTGTTGGTTTGGAGCTGTTGATTCAGGGGTGTTGGTTCAGGGGTGCTGGTTTGGAGCTGTTGGTTCAGGGGTGCTGGTTCGGGGGTGTTGGCTCAGGGGTGTTGGCTCAGGGGTGTTGGTTCAGGGGTGCTGGTTCGGGGGTGCTGGTTCAGGGGTGCTGGTTCAGGCTGTTTGCAGCAGGGAGGGGGCCACAGGGTGCTGTGAGCACTCAGGAGGGTTTCATGTCTGGGGCACTGGGTGCTGAAGCCCAGGGGTGCTGCAGCCAGGCAGCTGCTGCTGGCAAGGGCTCAGTTGAGCAGGAGCATCGGCTGCTCTGAGCAGCACCGAGGCTGCTGCCAGGTGTTCCCCAGCTCCCTGCAGGTGCTGCGAGATGGAGATCTCTGTCATCCTGCTGCTGCTCTGCTTCCTGCCAAGCTCCTCATCTCCCTGGCACTGACAGGCAGAAGAATGACATTTTCCACTCTCCAAGATGTCAATATTAACAAATAGACAAGAGTTTAGGGCCTTCCTGCCATGCCCACACAGTGCCATCGATGGAAAAGGGCTGCACGTCTGTTAAAAGAATTAGAACCAAACCTGCAAGAAGTGGCTGGGTGGGAAGTTGCCTTCCTCTTCCTCACTGCCTGTGTTTGGGGGAGAAGACTGATGGTTCTGCCTGGTTTTATAGCCATGTCTGCATCTAACCAGCACTTTTACCACAGCAGCAGCTGTGGGGGGTTTTTTTCTTTTTTTTTTCTTTCTTCTTTTTTTTTTTCCCCCTAATTTATGGCCTATTTGAATTGGAGGGTGAATAACATTATGACCTAGCAGATTTCCTCTTGCTGCATGTCAGCTGGGTGCACCAGAACTTGTGGTGGCCCTTGCACAGCATCTTTCTCATGGGGAAGAACAGCCCCCTTGATTTTAGTGTGTCTTGCTGAAAGCAGCCAAATAACTCAAGTGCCTTAATTTTGCAGTCTTTACTCTCATAGTTAGCTTTGTAATTAAAATGAGTCCAACAGAGTAAAACTAAAACAAACAACAAACAAACAGAACAAACAAAGCAAAAAAACAAGCAAAACACTACTCAAACCCAAGCTGAGCCAACCCAACCCTCCAAAAAAACAAACTACTGCTTTTACATAGAATTTTTTTTTTTAAACTGTATTTTCATTTTGCTAAAGTGTCTGGTAAAACTATTTGCTTGTCAGTAAATCTCTAAAAAGTTGTTCTCTGCTGGCAGAATGAATTTACTTTTTTTGAGTGTGTGTATAGTTAAAGAAAAACATTTGGAGAAAAAAGTTGTAATTTTTAATGAAAAATAGATTTTTTTTAAACAGAATTAGTTTTTCTCATCACAAACATTGGTAAAATTTGAGTGTTTTTGATTGCTGAGCAGACTCATCAGGTACACTTAGGTTAGTAGAGGTCATGGGGCCAGGTTTTCCTATGTGACCCCTCTCTCCTCCCCACAGGAAGCAATTCCTTTAAGGCCTGGGCTCAACTGGGCAAGGTCTGAGTAGGGCTGTTTGTGCTGCTACAAAAAAAAAACATGTTGGGAGTTAATTTGAGTTAATATAATCTCAGTAATCACTGGATTTATTGCCCAGGAAAACTTAAGGCCTTTCAGTCTCTCCCTTCTGCCAAAAGCTGAGCTCATGGTTTGTGGGCTTTGCTGCTTTGTACCGACAGGCAGGTGCTAATCACTCCCACGATTTGCTGGCTTCTCCTGTAAAACATTCCAGCTTTTCCCTCTGCCCTCTTGCATGTGCTGCTTTACAAGGAAACTGTAAATTACAATTAAAGCAGCACGCAATATATTATTTTCTTAGTTGCTAGCAGGTTGTTTTATGGGAGGAGCCCATTAAGGAGAGGTGCCTGGGGGTCTGTGGCTCGTGGTGTCCTCCCCTCTGTGCCTCAGGTTGTGCACGGACAGGAACGCGGAGCCCTCATTGATAATCAGGCTGCAAAGGGCTCTGCTGAGTAATTGCAGCATTAGTCTTCTCTAAATGAAGCTTCAAAGTAATTTCAGCTTTTTATAATTACAGAGCCAGCGGACTGTAACAATTTCCAAATGTTTTGGAGCTGGTTATAAAGCTGATCTGCAACACGTAGTTAAGATAAGTCTCAAAGGCCCAGATCCTTTGTTTTTAACTAAAAACCTACTGGGCAATCTTCTGTGGTGCATGTAACATTTGCACTGACCACAGACTGGTCTGGATAAAGTGGCACCACCAAATGGGTTGAGGGAGAGGAGGTGCAGAGAGGATACCCAGACGTGACCAGAGTTTTGGTATTAGGAATACTACAATGACAATTTTGAAGCAAACTTTAGTAGAAAAAAATATAATTTTCTCCTTCCTTTTTATGCATCTCAGTGGATGATTTTGAAGCAAAGACCATTCCATTGACTAAAACCACCTCATTTTTTAGGAAGTTTGGGTGGCTTACGGGGTTTCTGTGCTCCATACGTAAAGGAGAGCTCATGGATCAAGGCTTCAGAGGCAGTGAAGTGCTTATTGGTGTGATGAGTACCTTAAGAGCATTCTGAAAAGCACCTGGACACGTTGACTCATTCATTCTTGGTATTTGTGCATAAATAAATCTGAAAACTGGGCCTGAGGGATGCAGAGCGTGGCCATCACCTCAGTTGTCTCGTCCTGGTGACCTGGGCTTAATGTCTTTCCCAGGAAAGCTTTTGATGGCTGAATGCAAGGCTGGATGTGTTCATGCACTTGACATTCATCCAGTGAACAACCCTGGACTGCTTTTCAGGGATGTAAGGCTTCAATTACCACATCTAGGATTATAAAAAATAGATTGTGATCTCCATTGTTTCTCGAACTGCCTGAAAGCTGTAGGAAATATTCTGGGAGAGAGCTTAGGAACCATTAGAAGAATACCTGGAAAAGAAGGGGGGAAAAATGATGTAACTGATTCTGGCCTGGCAGCAATTTAAATTAAGAGTCTGACATGTGGTGTGGGGAGGGAATTGAGGAGGTTCCTGGCCAGCTCAGGGGAATGAGATCAGGTTAGAAATCTTTGCATTGGAAATAAAACATAGGAGTGGGACAAAGGAGTAACATGGAAGTGGCAGCTGACTGCAGAACTAAGTAGAACTAGCAAAAATTTGTTTTCTTCCTTCCCATTTTGAGGGTATCATAGCAGAGCAGTGCTGTTGAGCTCAATTTCTCCTGCTTTGTGCATAACACCTTGAAAATCCTGTGTGAAGTGCTTTTGCCTCCTTCTCTTCGAGTCTTCCTTGCCTACTGCATCATCTTGAGCTTGGAACTCAGGGATATCATCCTGCTTCTCTATGTATATTTTCAATGTGGAAAGCAACTTTTGTTGGAAACAGGAATCTTATTTTAAATAGGAGAGAGAGCAAAGAATTTTTATCCTTTCATGAAGTTGATCCAAACCTTCAAAGTGTTTTGGTAATTGTGTTTATGGCTAAAAGATTGATTATTTAAGCCTGTGCTAGAGTACAGTTTTTAGTATGAAGTAATGGCTCATGACAAACCAGTTCAGGAATGCTTTTGAGTTTTTCAGGATTTTTTTTTTAAGCTGGATGAGGAGGGAAGAGTGTGAGGCACTAAGTTTAGCATTTCAAAACATCTGGATCTGCTCTATGGTTTATTTTTTAATGTGTTTTCCATGAGTCTAGTTAAACAACCACATGGCTTGATGGCAAAATGAATGCAAGTGTAGTGTTTGGAAAGGGACCCTGGATGAAAGTTCTCCTGCTAACTAGAGTCAAGTATATGCTCTTGTTTCTGGTTAGGCTGTGTGGATTCACAGAGAGCCCATCTTGGCTGCTGCTGCTCCTTCCCTCTGCCAAAAGCTGCTAAACATAAAGCAGGCGAAGGAAGTACTAAATTACAGAACACCTAATCTTTAGTCCTTTGTTTAATCTCAAATGAGTCTCCCAGATCTCATAACTGGAAACAAGTCCAGCACACAAGGCCAAGCACAAGATGCTCCAGAACCTGCACTGGAGCAAAGGGTCTCCCCTGGCTGCAGAGGGGGATGATTCTGAAAATGGCTTTTTTAGCCTGTGCTGTCAGTGTGGCCCAGAGCTGTGCTCTGATGGGCTGCCAACACACCAGCAAAGTGTGGCAAGAACTGGGCCCCATTTAACTGCTATTAATTTTGGGTGCACTGAAGGTTTTAGAGTTTTTTATTAGTATTAAAATAGGTGTGGTTGTATTGCTGTGAAGTTCATAAGGACCTCATTGCTGATAGACACTGGCAGAGGTAATGACCTAACTCAGCTCTGGTTGCAAGTGATCTTTAGTCATTGCTCTTTGTCCTTCCCCTTGGCATCCTTTTCCCACATCTATTTCCCCCCCTTTTCCCTCTTCCAAGCATGTGTTTTTCTTCTGTTCCTGCTTTCATCTTGGCCCAAATGCTGTTGGGGCCCTGATGCTGCACTTGTGTCAGAGAGTGGGGCTGGCTGAGGCACAGCTGGGGCAGCTCTTGAGGACTGTGGGGTTCATCTCCAAGAGAAATTCAGAGCCTTCCCTAAAAATCCCTGTCACTCCTTGCCCTTCTGTCCTAACAGTGACATGTGGTGGCAGCAGGATGCACCAGAGGCAGCATCACCTTCTCCTGCAGATGTGAGAACTCCTTAGAGGGTGGCAGTCCCTGCACTGGCTCTCTGTGAGGCTTCTGCTGACTCTCAGTCCCACAGAACTTCGCACAGGCCAGTGTAGGGTGAGGGTGGAGCGAGGCACACAGGCAGAAGGTAGTGCCCTTTACAGGGTAAAGTTAGGGTTTATTTGTTTGTTTTACAGCCTAAAAATTGCCTAAAAATGGCACTAAAAATTCTTGTTCTACTGATATTATTACAAGGAATTATCCTCTCTCTTTTTGTTTTGTGCGATGCTGTTCTCTTAATCATCTCCTGCATTTATGCATGCACACACACATGCAAAACCACTGCACGTGCTTCTGTTGAAATCCTGCCAGCTAAAAAATATGAGCTGCTCTTGGGTACAACTTGGGTTTCTTTGTATCTCGATATGATTTGTAGAGGTCATTCTGAAAAACCTGTGTTTGCCCAAAAAGACTGGAAATTGTGTTGAATTGATCTGTAGAGAATTGATCCTTTGCAAACCATTTGCAGGAAGGATTGGGTGGCAGGGATGTACGGGCAGCAAAGGGAAAAGATGGATTCCTCAGGAAGTGCAGGATGGAGCACCAAAGGAACAGAACAAATGATATTGAGAGAGAGATAGGTGGCAGAAGGATAGAGAAATTCATGTGTTGATACCCTAAAATAAGTATTCTGAAGTATCTTCTGTGCATCAGGGTTGCAGCCAGTCTACACGCCTGGAAATAAGGGATGTTGGTGTGTAGATGTAAAAAAGGACTCTGAAGATGGAGCCAAGGATGGTGCTATTTGTCTTTGTACAGATTCTTGAGCTGAGGAGTAGAAGGGTTAACCACTCTGTGTATTAAGGCTACAAAAAGCTTTTCAACCAGGAACATAAATTACTGAAGCTGCTATTCACAAAGACACATATGAGACATAAAACAACTGCCACAGCTTTTCACATGTCTTATTGTACTTCATCTCATGGTGATGACTGGAGTGCTCTGGGACCACTTTTCAAAGTGTTCTCCTTTGTATCTCAAGAATACACAATGGCTCAGCCTTGACATCCATCTTCACATGTGAGGAGACTGATAGGTCACTGGTGACAGAGCTGCAAACATGTTATCAAGCATCTTCTGATTGCTTCCAAGCAAGTGCTCTTGTCCTGCATAAGACAGACAGCATTTAGATGTTCCCTTCCTGATTATCTTAGTAGATTTTTATTTACTCAGAATTATGGCAAGAACAACCACTATACACTTTTTTCTACTTTGTGATTTGCAGGGAGTCAGTGCTTCTAGTGACTGCTGGTTTCCCTCATTTCCAGGTGGGCCCTACTCTGAAGTGGATATGGAGAAATCCCAGTCCTAGAGAGCTGCTGGTGTCCAGCTCTGGAGGATAATGCTCAGCTAATCAGATATTCATGCACTTCTGTCCTCTCTGTTTAGAAGCAGCCAGAAGCTGCCATGGTCTTTACCAAGCTGAACTGAACAAATAAGGAATTTACCTTGCTGGACCAGGATTTCTTGTTCCCTTCCCAGTTGCCATCTAGCCAGAGCAATTGCCAGCTTGCCAGCCTTCTGCCTGTCTTGCATTTCTGGTTGGAAAGTTGGAAAACTGGTGTGTGTGTGTGTGTATGCAAAACTGCTGACCATCAAGCTTAGATCTGCTGGAAAGTGGGTTCTGGGAAACCTTATGCCAAGGAGAAAAAAACCTTTGAGTTCAATATTTAACACTCAGCCAAAGAGCTCACACTTCTCCTATGCCTCTGAGCTGAAAAGAAGCCAAATCTCCTTTAGAAAGTGAAGTTAAAAGGCAGGGCACTCCTGTTGGTGTTGTGGCAGAGGGTTCTGTCTCATTGGGTTTGTATCAACAGGCACAAGTGGTTGGCTTCACCTCTGGGTGTTTATCTCCCCTGTGCAGGTGGTGTTTGCTCCTGTTCTCTGCGAGGGCTCACAAAAGGATCTGGAGCAGGTTGGGCAGGGCTGGGCAGGGCTGGGGCTCTGTGGGTGCCCAGCTGGGTCAGAGCCAGGACCTGCAGTGCTGGGCTGGGGACAGGGGGTTTAGCAGGGGAACACTTGTGGGTAAATATTTGCTCTCTCAGAGCAGGAGCTCTGCAAGAAAAGGTCTCAGAGCACATATAAACATCCAGCCCTTGCAGCTCTGGGGCTGGCTGGGTCCAGCAATGCCCAGTTGTGCTGGTACCAATATTAAATATAAGCAGTAGGGTTTTGCCAGCCTCATCCCTCAGGCTAACCCTGTTTTTTAACAGCTATGTAGTGAACTGTCCTTCCTCCACACCTTTTTTTTTTTCTTTTTTTCCCCCTTACCATAAAGTAAATCAAAACTGGGGTTAGCCACAGTTAAGCGACCATGAAATGCTCAGAGCTAATCCTAAGGCTCTGCTCCTTTCAGGCATTAGCCCTGCTCTGACTCTGTAGCAATCTCTTCTAGCTCTGCAGTTTTCAAAATTACCTTACTCATGTCCAAACCCGGGATCAGAAGAGGTGCATTTACCCTTCCCCCATCAGTTCCCTCAGTCAGTTTCTGTGTATCTGCATGAAGCAGAAACAAATCTCCCCCAAGTTTCCCCCAAGTTTTCATTTGTCTCTGAAGTGTGATAACAGCTGCTGACACAGACACACATCCAACCCTGAGCCCACAAATGCAGCACAGAACTCCCAGCTTCCCCAAGCCCAGCACTTGGATTCAGAGGAACCCAGTCTGGAGCAGGGACAGATGACCTTTCCCTGCACTGCAGAATAAGCTTTTTATCTTTCATATATTATTTCCTGTCTTATGTGCTGATATGGCGCAGGCACAAACTTAACTCTTAAGTGCTGATACATTGCAAGGGTCAGTATGAAATCTGTGCTTGTCCTCATCCTGGAGAGATTAGCTACTGCTTCACATTGGTAACTCATCTAACACTGCAATTTTGGGTGGCAGAGCTGATTTTGTGGGCCTATGCTCAGACAGACCCAGTTTCCAACAGATTTACCATGCTCTGCAGTGCTCAGTAGTGAATTCCACCTCTGTTTCTCCCAATCTCTGATGACACAGTAAGTCTGAAACAATGACTCAAAGCCCATAGAGTTTTCACTGTGGTGTTTGGGGCAAGAAAACCCTTGGGGGATGATTTTGCCTTGATGCTGGAGTGCTTGCACTCAAGTATGAACCAGAGGATACAAAAAATCTATAAAATGTTGTTCTAGCTCTTGTTTGGAGCTTTGTGCTGCTCTCTGGGAGGAATTTGTAGTTGAGTAATGTTGAGGTGGGGCAGCACAGTGGTGGTGTGAGATGGGAAAGGCTGTTTCTCTTCCACAGACCAGTCAGAAGCTCCCTGCCTGCAGGGATGGCTGGTTCTCCAGGAGAATGGGGAGGGATCACTGTGAGGAGCTTCTAAGAAGGCTACTGAGCCAAGGATTAAGTAGTCATAAAAGCCAGGGAACATTTCCACCATGCTGAGCGCTGAGTTGAGGTGGCTTTTGGAGCAGGCTCAGCTGGTAGTATGAGAACATGATGAAAATAAACAAGGTATTGTGTGGAGATTTGGTTAGGGAGTTGAAAGTCAATTCACCCACAATTCATCTGCTGCATTTGTGACAGGCGAATAAAATAAAATACCTTGAGAAAGAGCTTAAGGTCATTTTTTTTTTTCTGGGCTAAAGAGACTAAACCAGAAGACTACACCTTTCATGGAAGGCAGTCAAGCTCTTTTCATCAAACATTTGGATGTCAACATGAGCAGCTTGAGCCTATGTAAGATTATAGACTTTTTCACGTGTCAGTCAAAATATCCTGGGGAGAAAAATGTCACATTCTTCCTCTGTGTTACTGGCACTCATGTTTTGTAAAACACATAGCTTTTTATTTAAAATAGATCTGCGGATATAAAAGCTGAACAGAAAATATCAGGAAGTTGGCTGGTCTCTAGAAGAGATGCCTGCTGAGAATGTAAAATTAATTTGCTGCATGTGAAAAATGCTGGCAGTGGGGACAGATGACAGGGAAGGTGTCTGAAAGAGAACAGCATGAGTATGGCTCCTCTGCCTTGCAAAGCAAAATAGTCCAGTTCTGTTCACAAAGGGCTGTTTCTGGGGCAAGCTGGGAACCTGATCTTTGTTCCTTTCACACTGGTTCACCCCTTTCCCAGTCTGTCTCTTCCAGCACAAAACACGTCTGTGTATCTTACATAAGGACAGAGAACAGGCAGAGTCCTGGTGTTTGTGAATGGCCTCCCTCAGATGATAAATGGTATTGCTGGTCTCTCTAGGCTGCTCAGGGCCTCTAGGTAACATGTTGGTCCATGTTTTCCCTCACAAAAACCCTGGAGGTTCGTAGATCCATATTCCCAGAAGCTGAAAAAAATTAGGATGTTCTTGAGGTGAATTACTTGTTCCACCAATTAAATAGAAGCATCGACATTTTTCCCTGTGTGTGAGAAAATTGCATAGGTGTTCAGGAGCACAGCAGAGCCAGCACTGCCCATGTCTCTCAACTCTTCCTTTGTCTTCCTTGTTCCTCTTGCACCCACCTGCATTTCCCTCAGGGGACGGGCTCTGCTGGTGCAGGATCACTTTCAGGACGTGGTTTGACTGTTGGCTCTGAGATGTTTGGTGTGAGAAGATAAGTCTGTGTCTGTATCTCTCTGGTGCTCAGCTGAATTTCCCTTCTGGGTTTTGCAGCACGTCATGATTTTCCTGGTCTGCACCAGATTGACAGAAAATGGAGAAGAGAGGTGGGTGCTTAATTGCCAATTTGAGACAAGAACGAGGAAGGAAATGTAGATCCCTATTTTGTGTTCAGGGGATTTGAGGTTCATGCTTCAACCTTCCCTCCACCATCAGCACCTGTGGGGTCAAGCCTGGAGGCAAGGAACCAGGAGATCCAAACTGCAGTTCCAGGATCCTTGAGGATTCTGGGCTGAACTGAACATTGCTTCAAATTGATTGTTAAATCAGGGAGTGTGGGCGTAGCTCATTCCATTATAATCCCCACAAATTGCTTTGTAATCGAAAGCTTTTGTTCCAGTGTCAAGTGGTTAAGCACCAAGTAAGAAGATCTATTTTACAAGACTAGACAAGATCTGACAGACAGCGGAAACCTAACTTTCAACAAATATAACAATCAACATGAGAGAACCAAAAGGTCCTCATTAAGCACTGCTGTTCTTAATTAATTGGTCCTTCAGATTTACTTCTTTAAAGCTGCTAACAGCCTTAAGCCTTTCCTAGATTAATTACAAAAGACGAGCAAATCACAATAATTAGTTTAGCCTCAGGCTCTTGCCAGGCCTCTGACCTATGTGTGTAGGTTTGCTCCATGCAGGGTAGACTGGGGGAAGCAATTTGCCTTCTTGTCTTGTTTCTGAATCAGAATTTCTGGCAGGAAGTGGTTTTTTTATTTTCTTCAGTTGTTGAAAAGTGTAATTTTCCTTCCCCTAATAGATTCTTGTCACTTAGTTTAAAATGATCCCTCTGCTGTAACGACTCCCACTTGGGCTGGAAACCCTCCTTCACCAACAACAGCTCAGTCAGTGATGATGACTTTCAAGGCTTGTAATTCTTGGCTTATGGGGCCCACAGACTCGGGGAAGTATCATTAAAAATGAATCATGCTGCTCCCCTGGGGATGTGCCTGCTTCCCGGGATGCACATTAATGTGAATCCATCACCCCTCCCCTGCTGCAGAGGCTGGGAAGTCAACAGTGCAGCACAGGAATGGATTGCACAGAGGAAAGTGTGTGCTGTACCTATTTGTGTGGGGAGAGAGACTTTCTGTGCCTGCCTGTAAGGGCAGAGCCCCAGCTGCCCCAAGCAGCTGCTGCTCCTTGGGTCTTTCCTGGTCTGATCCACCTTTTTATCTTCTTGGGGCCATCCCTGTTCCCTTCCCCCTCCCATTTCAGCAGTCACCCCGCCTTGGTTTGGATGAGTGTTGGCAGAGTAATGGGAAAGCTTCTTTCCCGTGCCTCAGTTTCCCTACCTGTGGAATGGCACAGCACCGTCCCTTGGAGATCAGCTACATGCCTTGACTTACTCATTCTGTAAATTGCTTTGAGATCTTAGGCTGATGAGGAGATAAGGGAAAATTATTGCAGTTTGTGCTCTTGATTAGATAATCATCTGCTTAATTTCCTGTGAGTTCAATGAGGCACCTAAGAATTATGCTAAACTGTGGTTTAAGAAGTGACATCATCCCAGGGCTGTGCTGTTTGACAAAACTGAGTGTAACCATGGCTAACCACTGAAAAATGCTGTTCTAGGATATCTGCTGTGCCCTTTCCAGCAGTGAAATGAAGTGGGAGGTCCTGGGGTGAGGGCACATGGTCCCTCCACGAGGCTCAGCCCAGGAGCAGAGTGCAGCTCTGCTGCTGAGAGGAGAATCTACTGCTGAGGGACTTTCTGAGCACAGCAGTGCTGGGTTAGCACGCTGTACTGCTGGGTGTTTTCTTCCTGAAAATGAAGGGAACATCAATTTTTCATTGAAGCTTTTGGGTTCTCTCTTCTCACTTATCTTCCCTCTGTCTCACTGCTGCTGGATGCAGGTTTAAAAGGTGTGGTTTTATTTATTTTTTATTTTTAATGCTCTTAAGGTGTCTTCTTTGAGGCCAGACCAGACCTCCTGTGTGCTGAACTGCTGGGCTTTGCTATATTCATACCTGGAAGCTGTAGAGCAGCATCAGCTCACTGCTGTGCCCCAGCTAATACATCTATGCTAGTTTTTTTGCTAAAAAATTCCCATCTTCCCTGGCAAAAGTGTAAAAAACAGGGGTTTTTTTCACCTTAAATAGTGGGTGGCTGCACTGAGGCAGATTCCCGTTTGGAAGAGGCTTTGCTCACCTCTAGGACAGCTGGGATCAGTAATGCCACAGCCAGACATCAGGAGGGAGTCACAGCCCAAGCTGGCTGCTTCCCCCTCCCTGTGGCTCCACACAGAAAATCCTGGCCAATACAGTTAATCCATTTCCCTTTTATTGCTCTGACAAAAAGAAAAGGATCCTTATCTCTCTAAACTAGAAGTGGAATGGGAAGCAAGCTGAGGCCTTCCTCTTCCTTCTCCTTATCATCCCTTTGTCCCTCTAAATTTGTCTCTGTCCCTGGACCTTAACCTCCCATTCCAAGGGCAGGACAGGGCAGGCTGATAAGCCCTGTCTGAAACCACTGCTATTGAAGCAATCATTCAGCAGCTGCAGCTGAGTAGAGATTGCCATCTCTGCTCATGGGAACAGTGTCCTCGTGCCTCCCTAATGCATCCTGCCCTCCAGACCTTATTTATGGCACCTCCTGGCTGAGCTCCAAAGTGACGCAGCTTGGGGATCTTTGCTGTGATTTCTTCTGTCCTCAAAACCAAGGTAATTCTTATTTTTCCCCCCTTCTCTATCTGCAGCTGCTCGTGCTGAGTTCTGTTCACAGGACAGCAGCACTCCTCACTCCAGAGGGCTGGTCCTGAGTGTCTGCTGTCCTTTGGGAATAAATGCAGAGTGACAGAGGCAGAGGAACACTGCTGAGAGCTGCTTGCTACACCTGTGCTAATGCTGCCTTAGTTAGCAGGCTCCATTCATAGCAAGTTTGAATGCAGTTGGGGTAATGTGTCTGCAATATTTCTATGGATTTCTTTAAAATTATCTATTTGTAGTTTCTAGGCAGAAATCATTGCAAAAAGCAGATTTTTACACTTCAAGTTTTGTCAGCTTAGCCCACAAGTGTGACTGGGAGTGCAACCTCAAATACTCGTACTCACCTTCAATCCAGAGTTGGAAAAAAAACTTTCTTAACATTAGTTTCCTCTGCTTGGGCAGAGAAAAGCCCCATGGGACAATGAAAAGTTTCAGCAGAGAGATTAAAAATATCAATATATGCAGCAGAGAGTCACAAAACCACCAAAAAGTTTTAAACCTAAAGACCCCAGTGGTAACAATGCTGTTGGTGCTGGCAATGTACAACTGACACAGAGTAAAAGTGGCTTTGTAACTTTTTTTTTTTTCCAAAAAAAGGAGCAGACTTCTGCTTTCATTTGCACCTGGCATGACCCAGACCTGTGGCTCTTTCAGTGGTGCAGCTCCCCTGGACACGTGGGAGCGTGGGATCCAGGAGGGGCTGGGGCAGAGAAGTGGGAGGATCAGGTCTTTTTTCTGAGTTATGGATTTAGCAATAAACAATAACGATTTCCCCTTTATATAAGCACCAGTAGGGGAAACAAAACAAACCCTTTGCCTCATTTCCTGTTGTGTTTTGAGGTTTTTTACCAACACTGAAAACCACAGTTCATTACGGGAAGTTTTAGTGGTCTGGGTCTGTCAGTGTTTTAAATCAGTATTTGGCATCAGCAAATGAGACACTTTTCCCTTGAAGTTGGAGGGGAATTTCACTCTTTTATGTGTGTTTTGTTTGAGAAATGGTGTATTCACATTCCCTCATTTATAAGCACTGCGTAAAGCTACGCTAACAAAACCAGCAATGATTTGAACAGTTTTCCTTCAAGCCGGATGAATAACACTCTCCATTAACCTGCTGCTTGCCAGGGGCTGGGGAGTGTGGCAGTCACTGGTCTGCTGTCAGCTCAGTTTAATATCACAGCCTCTTTGTAGATGAGTTTTCATCAGTGAACTTGTTCTGGAGGGAGATTTGATATGAGCTTGAGATGCTGGTAAATTTTTACAGAGTGAGTAGGCTCTTATTATCCATCTGGGATATTGGGATGGTGTTGAGGTGCTGTACACACACATGGGTAACAGTGTGGTGCCCCCTCAAAACCCAGGAGGAGCTACAAGGAAAATGAAACAACTTTTTAGTTTTTTTCTCACTAGTTCCCAGATTTAAAAGGAGTAGGAGTGATGGTATTAATCTGATTTTGTGGAATATCCTGAGATGCTCAGATAAGAATGAGCAGCAATGTCACAAGGCTCCCTGGATGGCTGTGTCCCTCATCAGTTGTGCTCCTCTCTGGGCAGCCAGGCTTCAAGCTAAGCCAAGCCTGTGTCCCAGACTGCTGTGAGAGCTGTGCACTGGGAGGAACCTGATTTCATGCTGTTCTCCATAAGAACTGGCCTGCTCCCAGCAGCACAGCAGAATTCCACCAGCAGAACCGACCCTGCTGTAACTGGGAGGAGACACATCCCTCTGGTGGGTTGCTGGCCATGCCTGCAGAGGACTGCTGAGACTGTCCCAGTTTGTGAACTTCTCTTTGGGCCATACAGATGTGGAGGCAGCTCCTCAGCTACACCAACTCACTCCTCACAGCAAGCAGAGCCTCAGAAAAAGCTGACTCTGGGTCAGAGCCTCCAGCAGCAGAGCTGAGAGCTGTTTGGAGAGGATGAGATTGGGTGGTGCCTCCCTGTCCCTTTGGAGGAGCAGGCTCTGGAGTGAGGTGGCTTTGCTGCTGTCCTGTCTCTCCATGGAGACTGAGAGAGCCCCCAGGGAATGTGCTCTGGTGCCATGGGTTAAGTGTTTTAGAGTATGGGAGGCACAAAACAAACAGGCTGAGTGTTCCCATGTGGCACAGAGATCCATTTAACTCAGTAGCACAGAGAGAGCTGTGCTTTGGCACCCTCCCCACCTCCACCAGCTTCTCACAGAAGGGATTAACACAGGATTTAATTAATAAGCAGAGTGACTTTTTTGGGTTTTGTTTCCTTTAGCATAGTGTGCCCTACCTGGGCATTGCCCTGTGCTGTTCAGGCTAATGCCCCTTTACCTGGGCACAGGGAATGCCACACGTGGCCCTGTGCAGCCATGGCAAGAAAAGCTGTGAGCACAGGTCCTGCAATCCCACCTGACCTCCTGGAAGGGATGTGGCCAGTCTGCAGATGAGGAAGGCAGCAAACAGCAGGAGGGAAAGGTCACACTCTAAACCTCGTGCTTTCTGATACTTTTCTTTGATCCCTTTGCTTTAAAAGGGAATAATGCAAATTTATTACGTGCCGCACCCCTTGAAGTCACAAAAGGCTAAAAAACCCCACAAGTTTTCCGGCTGAAACTTGTATGGTGCTTGGCTTTGGTGCCAGATAACAAGTTGCTATGCCACATGCTGCCAAGGAATCCGAGTGCAGGGACACTAAAGATGCCACACAGAAGGCTCTGCATGCTTGCTGTGTTTTTCCATAGCAACAAACACGCCTGATTACAGCACATTCATATGCTCTATATAATGAGTATCCCATAGGAAATTTATCACCGTGCATCCTGCATCATAATTAGAAATCAGACTGGGGCAACTGAAGCTAATTCCCCAGGCGTGGGATGTGTTTGGTGTGGAGAGGGCAGTGGGGAGCAGAGAGGGGAGAGTGAGAGCAGCTCTGCTGAGTGCCCTGATCCTTGTTGCCAAATTTCACAGCTAATTCTGCAATGTTTGTGCTGTCCCTCCTGGCAGTGTGTGTGTGTGAGTGTGGAGAGGTGTTTTTGAGGGTTTTCTTTTCTCTTGTTTAAAAATTTTTAAAAAACCCAACCCAACAACCCCAAACTTTCCAGCCTAATTTCTCTTCTGGTCCCCTCTGGCAGGGAGAAATTGAAACCAGCATCATTTAGGGTTTAGTTCCATAGGCAAAGTGTGTTCTTCTGGGGGGGTTTCTGCTGTGGCTCGGTCCAATTGTTACTGCTATATCACTTAGAAATATTCTTAACTACTTCAGACAAATTCAGTGGTGTTCTAATGAAAAACAAATAAAATACGCAGGCAAAGTTTCAGCTGGGAAAATTTAATAAAGAATTTTATTCACCTGACAAATCCAATCAATTTTCACCAAATAAGGCAACATTCAGCCTCAAGGCCAGGAGTTCATGGCATGTGCAGTGTGTGCATCCCTACAGGCTCAGTGGACTTGGGTTTTGTGGCTAGTGCTGAGTTTAAAATGAAATGTTAGCAGCAGGCCAGAAGCTGCTTTGTAGCACAGCAATTGTGTTAGGTGCTCACAGGGTTCAGGCAGGGATGATAGCTATTAAGGTATCTACTTATATTTGCCATCAGCACTGCATTAAGGTTTTTTCTTATATGATGAGTTCTGTTCAGATTCAGGTAATGAAATTATCTTTCTTCTCCATTAACCTGTGTCACTTCAATTTATGAACAAATGCTGCCCTTGACTGTAGGCTGAGCTGAGCCCAAGGCTTTCACTGAACCTCCAAGGACAGAATTTGGTCACCATTGGTAAGCAGACATACAAAGGAGAGACACAAATATACACAGTATTGAAGCCATACATAAAAATACTGTTAATAATAATAATGACTTTGTAGGCTGTGTACCCAGAGGTAATTTTGAGAGGCCTCAGTGAGCTTGTGGTCAGAAGGGGGTTGGAAATTGTGCAGAGGAGGGAATTTCCACACTGAGATTTATCATGTTACATCACTTGCTCTTGCAGGGGCACGTGGGAGTGAATCAGGTGCCCCAGTGTAGGTGTCTTGTCACATTTTTGATGCTCTGCAGCATTTGAGACATGGCCATGCTGCTGGAATCTGGGATGCAGGAGGTTTGTGCCCATTACAACAGGCACAGTCGAATGCTGAAGTGGCAATGGATGTTTGTCAGCTACTTGAACTGCTCCCTTCTACATAGAAATAATGATATTTATTCAATAAATGGGCTAATTTAATGCCCCAGAGACTGAGCTGACTTTAGGCATGATACTTTACATTTCAGTGAAATTATTTAGGATGGGCTCACAGAAGTTCACGAGGTTTCTGGCTCTTCCTATCTGTGCTAAAAAAAAAAAAAGACAAACCCCATGCTGCCAAATTGAACTGCATTTTGCCTGTGTAATGGCTCTAAGTGATGCAGTTACAGCCTTGTGAGAGTGTAATGTTTCAGAGCACTGCTATGGAACAACGCACTGAGAGCGTGAGGAGCAATCACTGAGACTTCCTTCATCTCAATTTCCCCTCTGCCTCCCTGCTCAGACATGCCAGGTTTGGATTTGGGGCAAGCAGAGGGCAGCCTGCACTAATCTTTGCGATGACACGAAGATTGCTGTGGCCACTGTGCTATTTCAGGGGTGTCTGAGTGCACACAGAGCTCTCCTGCAGGTTGCTGTCATTATTGTGACTCTTGTTGCAGTTTTCATCTTGGAAGTGACTGATTCACATGGTGGTTTGAGGTAAAAGAAAGCACTGCCAGATTTCTGGGACTAGCATTGCAAATGCTCTGGTAAATGAACTGTTTTCCATTTGCCATCAGCTGGGTCTTTTAGCTTGGACTCGCTCTGCTGACAGACCAGTCCTATCACAACAAGCACAGCACTTTGTTCCCACATTCTCCAGTCTGGAACAAGGAAAATGCCATAAGCCTCTTTACTCCTTTCCAGGAGAATGCCAACGTTTGCACCAGTCCCACAGCTCCACGGCATTAATGAAATCACTGGATGGTGTACTGTGAATTGCAGTGGCCAAAACACTCTGCTGTAACCTCTGAATTAAGTGCAGCTCATCCCAGCCCGGAGGTGAAGCAGCTGGACAAATGGCCTGGCAGCCAGCCCAGATGCCCAGCGGGCACAAATGGCCAAGTGTGCTCTGTGTCCAAATGTTCTGGCTGCAAAAGGCCCTGCTTCACAGAGCCTGTCCCTGAGGAAGCATTATTCTGTCTCAGGAGAGGATGCTACAGCAGATTCTGTGCCATTTGTTACCTGCTCTCTCCCTGAAGTGGCCGGATTTAGGTAGAAGTGTGTTTTCATCAGGAGGAGAAGCTGCAGAGAGTGCTGCTGTCTTGTTTGGCAAGGGTGGGAAAGCATGGAGTTTAGACTGGCTCCTAGGCAAGGGACAATGGTTGTGAGTGGCTGTCATTGGAGGGGAAGAGTAATTCCCACCCTCAGGTTGTTTCCTGTTGTGGGGATGAGGCAACAGGCTCCCTACTGTTTGATGTCAAACCTTGCTGTGATTTATTGTAACCGTACACAGCTCTAAAAGCTCTTCTTTCCACAATGCCATGAAGCTGCGAGTAAATTTTATTCATTTTGGGAGGATTTTCTTGATTACAGACAAAAAAAGTCCATTCCTGTTGGTTAGCACACTTCCTGCCAAAGATCCAGGCAGCGAGACAGATCCCTGGGGGCTTTTCCAGGTTTGTGCTGCAACTTGATCTGCTGAACTTGCAGTGACCGAGGGATTATCAGCCCTAGTGCTCCCTGGGTTAGGTTTTCCTTTGGAAGTCAGGTGGTGTTCTTCTCAATAAAGCATGGCCAGGGCAGGGTGTTAAAGTGGCATCCTGTGCTGGTTTAGGGTGACTGGGCTCACAGACCATGTCCTGCAGCACTGACTGCAGTGCCCATCCGGGCAGCAGAGCAGGCTTTAAAACCATCTCCACATGAAACGAGTTTGGTGCAGCAAGAATAGATCAGAGCAGGAAAAGAGAGATGAGTAAGGAGGAGGGAATGGGAAATAGGCTGATGTGTCTTTGGAGGGAGGAAAAGGAATGTGTAAAACAGACATAGGAGCAGTAGATCAAAGTAGCCCAGTGGGAAGAGGAGAAAGAGCAAACCAGTTATTGCATGAACAAAAATATCATCATGGATGAGACATGAAGGGAATGACAGGAGGAAAAGAACAGAGATTGAGAGTAAAAAGAAACATTTTCCTCTTAGAAAATAATAGAAGAGTAATAAAGGATAGGAGTGGGAGGTGAAAAGGAATTAGGTGAAGAAGAAGAAGGCTGGAAATAAAGACATTCTAAAATGGTGACTGTATGACCCCAGGGGAAGAGCAGCAGCTTGGAGATGTATCATGAAATTCACTTTGGGAAGCACATCATGAAGCTCAAGCTCAGGCAGGAGCTCTTCTTTTGGGAAAGAACAACCCATGCCCACATGAATGTCAGACTGATGTTGATGCAGGTGGGGGCTGAGAAACGAGATTGTGGCTGGAGCCTTGGAACAGGGCCTTGTTTAAAGCAAAGAAAAGAGCCCAGGGAAGCACAACCAAGCTGCTGTGGCTCAGTGAAGCAGGCAGCATGTGATGACATTTCCTTTAAATCCCTGCCCTGTGATGAGCCTGCTGCAGGGTAAGCCTGGGCGCTGGCAGCCTGCAGCGGAGCAGCGCTGGCTGCACAGCACCCTGTGGGACGTGCCTGGGCTCCCTGCCCTCCCTGAAGCTCTCACAGACTTCCAGCAGCTCCTGCCTGGCTCTTCCTGCCTCTGGCTGCCTGGTGAGAGTGGCCAGAGCCTGCCCTTTTGGCAGCTGCAGCTGCTCCTCCTCGTGCTGCCCGTGTCCCGCGGGCTGTCAGGGTGGATGAGTCCCTCCTTCCTTACCCTCGGAGCCCATTGCTCAGTGGAGCAGTTTGCTTCCTCCCCAGCTGTAAGTGGCATTGTTAGTTCTTTGGCTCTAATAATCTTCATTTGAAGCTCTAATGGATATCCACACAGATAACATGCTAATTTATTAGTTCAGCTCAACTGGGCTGCAGGATGAAAAATGATTGCGGAAGACTTTTAATAAAATTCAAAGGGATTTTATAGGTCTCAAGCCACTTTTAAAATGCAAGAGAAAGCCAAGAGTATTACTTTGTTAACCCACATAATTCTATCCTGCCTAATGAGGTCTGGAGCTAATCTTCAGTGCTCTGCCCTGGGATCAGAATTATTGGAGCAGGTAAACACTGCTAAGTACCACGCTGCATCTCTGGGTTGGGTTGCATTGTCACCGTGACTTTCTGTTCCTTCCCCTTTATGAACTTTTCATGAAGCTCAGAATAGAGATGATTATGTAAAAAACAAAGAGCTGGCTTCCTGTAGTGAGTGGCATAGAGCAGCCTCCTTTCCTCTGTTCTGCTGGGTTGAGGCAGTGGAGGGAAGCCCAGCGTGTTGGCCTGGGGAACAGCAGAAGTCCTGACCTTCAGGCAGCTTTTCCAAAGGGACGTCGAGAGATCAGCCCACGACAGCCACCACTCAGCTCTGAAACTCCTGCTACAAGCTCAGCTTAGGCAACGCAGTTCCTTTCCATGACAACTCCACATTTCTTACTCATTTTTGTGTTTGTGGGATACAAAGGGTGGGCTCCTAGAAATATAGGAGACAAACAGTCTGCTTAAACCCATTCAGGAGAGCAAAATCTTCTGAATGTGGAAAGACTGTTTATTCTCCCCTATATATATGGTTTGGGTTTTTGTTTTCTGACAGAGGCAATGCAGTTTGACAGTCAGTGTCAGAGGATAGAAAATACAGAGCAAGACTGGCAGTTACTGGAAACTGGTGAGCCCCACTTGATTCACAGGAGTTACTCATCTACACAATCTCAGAACTTGCTTCCCATTTGGGAATCCATGATAAACTTGCCACTAAAACCAGGCAATGCATTCAAAGTCAGGCTTATTAAAGCTTCCACAAGCTGCTCGTGCAGTTCCCCCCACCTGTATAGGTTGCGAGAATAAATATTTTTATCTGAGTTAGAAATAAGGCAATTGAACCCCAGTTCTCAGAAGGGCTTGGAGAAGCTTTTCGGGTTTCAGAAAATTGCACTGTGTCACAGCAGGCTCCACTTTGCTGTTTTCACAGCATGTACAATGCCATAACCAACCACAAAGCAAACCCACATGAGTGCAGAATTTGTCACTATGCTTACTAGCCTAATACAGCAGCACGTGTCCTGTTCAGGGCAGGTTTTGTTCAGATTTATAAGAATGATGACATTAGTATTGTGTTTCCTGAGTGTGTAAGCAGTGCTTGTCACAGTCATCAGCAAAGCCCAGTCACAGATGTGGTTTGGATGCCACAGAGAGTTTTGTCCAACCAAGTGACCCCGTGATTCACTCTGGTCCCATTACTCAGTGATTACAGTGTGACCTGGGGAATATTAGCCACAGTCAAAGCAGAGGAGGTTAAGGTGACCACTTACCAGGAAAATGTAGCTTTCAGGGTATAATCTGTTTACAAGCATTTAATTGCAGTAAATGAGCCAGGCAGAAGGTGAGGAGGATCTGAAACACAGAGGAATAATAAATTGACTCATGTTTATTTAAGCATTTATATCTTCTGAAGCTGGGCTTAGCCTGGGGATGCAAAGGGATTAAGGCATGCTTGCAAAGCCCCTTGTCTTCTGCATCCTACTTTTCCCCTATAATGCCAAATCCTCTATCCCTTTCCAGTGGGGTCTATGCACTTGTACTTTTTTTTTTTTTTTTTTTTTTGCTTAGAATACTCTCCCCTGTCATCTGCACTGTTCAATCCTGTACAACTCGCTCTCCCTCCCAACCTATTCCTTGTGTTTCAGTAAATGCTGCTCTTTCAAGCTGGTTTATCTTCTCCCACTTCCCTTTAATTTGAATGTAGAATTATCTGTCTGCATGCCTGAGAGTATAAACTGGGTTGTATCATTTTGGGCCAGCTGAAAGCTGTACTTTCCAGAAGTGCTCAATTAATTAAACAAATCCCAACCCCAATTTCATTTTGACCTAAGTTCTAAAATGCTTGACATGAAATGGATCATTTTCTGGAGTTTTCCTCTTGATGAATCCACATTTAATATTAAACGAAAATTTAAATTAGTTTTTTTCCCTTGCAAAATGTCAACATTTTCATTTTGAAAAATGTTGAAACAAAATGTTCTGACACCTTGGAAAATCCATCTCCTCCCATACCAATTTACTATCCAAAAACCCATCATTAATGTTTTAACCATGAAAATAACCTAATCAGCAGTTGCAGCAGAGCTCCATCTCCTTTTAGTTCCATTGCTCGTGGAAGACCCTCTTGCATTTTTGGGTTGCCCCTTGGCTGGAAGCCTGAGCTGGGTGCAGTGGGACAGGATAAATGGGAGATGTGGCCTGGCAGGGGTCACATCTTGCCTGGGGTGGCTCTTGCACCCCAGAGTTGTTGCTTTTGGCTGGGTGTGTCAGAGCTGCCCCTGCCTGTGATTCATGGGCTGCACCTGGGTACCAGAGCCTGGTTTGGCTCAGTCTGGGGCTCTCTGCCTCCCTAGTGATGCTCTAGGGTGTCTCCAGCTCTGCTATGGCCCTGCTCAGACACTCCCCGGGGTGATGGTCTGACCCATCGCTGATCCATTCCCACAGAGGTACCTGGGCTGGGCTGCTCCTGCAGCCGCCCTGCCTTTTACCCCATGAGGCAACACCTTTGTTTCCCTGAGCACTGATTGTTGCTCAAGTCCCAGAAGATGCTCTTGACCCAATAATTGCAGAGCCACAGAAATGTTTCACCTGTCCTGACAGGAAATATTGCTATCCTTGCTCTCTGGATGCAGAAAGGAAGTGTATTTTCCTAGCTCTTGCTGATTTTCAGCAGTTTCCTTCATTTTTATGACTCATTATGGTTCTCATTTTCTGGTTATAGTCAAAGGATACGCTTTCACCATGATTCTCACATTCCCACAGCTGAAGAGCCCAGCATGGGCTGTGCTGCACCATCCTGCTCCCCCCTCCATCCAGGCTTCCCACATGGCTCCTGCTGGGCTCCTGCTGCTGTGCCGGGTCCCTCAATGCAGCGCTCAGGCACGCAGAGCCCAAAGCAGCAGCTGCTTTCCCGTGCCCTGCAAGGGGCCCAGCCCAGCCCAGGAACACCTCTGAGGCTGCAGGGATTGTCCTGGGCTTCCCATTTCAGCTGCCAGCCCCCCTGTGCCCCCGCTGCGCCAGACAAAAGCAGAGCGCGCAGCGAGCGCTGTCAGCCGGGTTAGTTATGATCCCATCAGCCCTGTTTATGATCTCATGATTCAGGTCCCTGGCGTGGGGAGCAGCGCTGCTGCTGGGCTGGTTTTAACAAGCTCTTGCAGGAGGCTGCAGGAGGCAGCTCCTCCAGAGAGGCAAATCCTGGCGGCAGCGGCGGCTGTCGGGGCAGCAGAGCAAGGTGACCTGCCAGGTGTCTTGTTCCTGTGACTGATCCCAGGCCTGGGCTGGCCTCCTCCCTTGGCATTGTCCCCTGTGGTTTATGTGGGGATGAGGCTGGGAGGAGGCCCCACTGAGGAGATTTCCCTGTGGGCTGCAGCGTGTGGGTGGCTCACACGTGGGGTGTGTCCCACGAGCTGCCGGGGCCGGCACCGCGCATCCTGGCACCCAAAAAATGTGAGTGGGTGTGTGCACGTCCTGTTTGTCTTCATTCATCAACCCACTTGAGGGGCAGCCACAATAATTACCCATCCTAACCCCAGCCAGTCTGTGGGACAGGCTCTGTGACGTGTGCTCCATGCTGGCCAGCCAGAGCTGGGAGTAGCACTAGCCAGGGATGCAAAGCATTGATCACTGCAGTCCATTCCCCATCCGTGGTGTCTCAAGCCTGGGGACTGTTCCAACATCTTGAGTTATCCCAGTGTTTAGTTCAGTTTCTATTAAAGCTCATGAAAAGATTCCCATAACTTCAACTGGGCTTCCTCGTTTGACTTTCCCTTTCTGAAGAACAGATTAATTGCATGGGATCTGCAGTGGAAAATTTAGCTGTGCCAAGAAATGTAGACAGCTTTGCTGCTGAGGAGCAGACATTTCAAATTGCTGGGCTGCAAACAACTTGGAGCAACTTGTAAAGCCATAACAGTTTTCCAGTTAATCTGCAAATGAAAAAAAGGAAAAAAATTCCAGTGTTTTGAGGGACAGTTTTTTGGCTTGGGCTGTGATTTCAGTGGGTTTAAGGTGATTTAAGTGGAGCTTCTGGAAACTCTGTGCACTGATTTATTCAGGGTTTGGTTCTTGTGCAGCTCCTTTGGTGTCCAGTATGTTCAGACATGGCACTGACCATCAGCCCCATGGAGTGGTTTCCTACTGGGGGTGGAGGTTTGGAAAAGATTTTTCTGGACCAGAGTAATTTCAGCGTGCTCTTGTAGGTCAGCACGCTTGCCATATAGAAAGGACACTGCTTATAAAGGGAATTACCTGAGAAAGTGCAAAGCAATGAATTTCAGACCACTGACTATTCCCTGCTCTGGTGAAGCAGCTGCTCCCGAAAAGCCCTTGGGCCAGGCAGGTGCCCAGGTGCAGGAATGACCCAGGCCTGTCTGGCTGCTCCCTCCTGGGTGCTCAAGTCCAAACTAGAGGTCTGCAATGCTAAAGGTAGAGCAGGGGAGAGAAGTGAAACAAAAAACCAGAAGCTGAGGGAGTATTTTAAAGAACTGGGTGGCTCTCTCATGCTGCAAGGGGCCATGACCAGGCTGAAGGCAGTGCGCTGCTCTGATTTCCCTGATTCCAGGACGTGACTTCTTTCAGTTCCTTCTAGACACTTGAGAATAGCGAAGAGTGCTGGAGGGCTGTGGTGGACCTCAAATTCACCTTCAGGAACAACTGCTTGGCCCAGCCTGGTCAGAAGTGTCCTGTTGGATGCACCTGCCCTGCTCCACAGGAGGCAGAAACTTTACAAATTCAGAGCAAGATGATCTGAACAGCAAAGGGCCCTGGGAAGGCCATATGTCAAAGCTGGGGGATAGTTTCCCATTGCCTTACAAGGTTGTGTGGGTGTTCAGTGTCAGAGTTGATTTCTTAGACTCCGTGAAGGTCATCTGAGCTTTAATGTGATTCATCTGGTGGGGTTTTAATTCTTCTTGTGAGTCCCACAGCAGTACATGTGGAAACTCAGCTGTGCTGCCTGGCAGAGCATGGCTGTGCCTTTTTCTCCACATTTATGAAATAAAAGATATCTAAAGGCTGTGAAGGAAAACTCTGCAAGAATTGGGCATTTTGTTATTTGAGTGTGTTTGAGAAAGGGAAGCAGCATTTTCCCTCTGTGTAGCAGAGCCTCTGAGGGTAGATATCTACCTAAAATAGGTTGCAGATTATTTTATATCTTCAGATATCCCTGCAGGGAGGTAGCAGGGATAGCCCTGTGAACAAGGACAAAATTTAGAGGTGTCATTTCTCTTAGCAGACATCCAGCTTGCCTTAAAATATTCCCCTAGCATTTCCATGAGCACTTTCCCCTTTATTTATTTGTTTGTTTGTTTATTGTGTGCCTAATGGTTTCAGCCTTATCACAAAGAATGATAGCAGCACATCACTGCAGGAGAGCTTGCAGTGCCTACTGCAGTCCCAAGTAAGTGGTAAATAGCCCACTCAGAAAAAATAAATGCTACTTTTATCAGTCTGTCCATGGCACCCATATGTCCAATTTGGGATTGATCACTCATGCAGAAAAGCTAATAACATTAAGTATTCTGCTTTTAGACTCCACAGGCAGAGACAGGTTATGTGACCTCTGTTTGCCCCACAAGGCTGGTATTGTGCTGCTTCATCCACTGCCAAATTTTGTTCTAAGGAGGAAGCGGACGTGCAGCACAATGAAGGGAACTGGATAAAGAACTTCAGGCCTGGTGAAGAGAACTCTAAATGTGAGGAGATCTAGGTTTTACCTTATAAACCACAGACTAAGCACAATTCTTCTTCAAGACCCCTGTGTCAGACCTGAGGAGGAGAACACACACTTTTGGCCTGAAGGAAATAAAGAAAACAAAAAAATCCCATTGCCCAGAGTTTTGCTGTTCAAAGGGCTTTGTAAAAATGAGAACATCTACAAGATTTGGCCCTGGCTCTTCTGACTGGAATCTGAATGGTTCAATGGATAAACAGTCCCTACCTTGAGCCTTTGTTTCTTAATTTACTGGAGAGGGAGAGGTCCAAACCTCCAGGTGTTTGCTGTTTGTACAAGGGTTATGGTTGGTTGGTGGTTTCTGTCTGCTGTTATAGACAGGGATTTTAATGGTCCTGGGCTGTCCAGAACCATCTCATGTGCTTCTTGCTCATTCAATCTATTCATATGGATTTAGGGCATTTTTGAGTTCTGAACTGATGTGTGAGTCAGGTGGGAATTTATGCTGCGATGTTTAAAGAAAGAAAGAAAAAAAACAACAACAAAAGAAACTCTGCTCTCAGCTCTGCTAGAAATTGAAGTAAATAATACACCTGTATCAGCAGTTTATTTGACAACATAACTACAGGTTGGTGACAACTGTTAAAAAAAAAAAAAAAGGGAAAAAAGACACTTTGGTTATATGTTAGCATCTCCAGGAATTAGAACACAGGGAAAAAAAAAAAAAGACTAAGAAAACAGATATCACCTGGATCTTTGCAAATGTTCTGTAACAGCACAGGGCTAAAATCTTCTGCTATGGTACTTGCAACCCAGGATCTCATTGTCTTTATTATAACAATATCTTAATGCTAGGAGTAGGAAAATTCAGAGTGACAGGATCTTCATAGCTCTGCAAGGACCAGGGTGCTTGTCCTGGTTTAGGCAAATATTTAGGAGGAAACCTCTGGGGGGTCTCCTCTAGGAAGAGCCGATTCCAATCACCCCTCCCCCTACAGGTCGGGGAAGAATTTCCTTAGAGAAAAGTGGAAAAAACTATTTATTTAACAAATAGAATATTCACAAGCTTAGGGAAAAAAAATGGATAATATGAAAGCAATGAAACCTCTCCTTCCTCTGAAGAGATGGTAGATTCAGAGTCCGTCTGAGTCCGGGTCAGTTCTCCAGTGGGGGGCCGATTGCTGGCCCAGCTGGAGAAGTTGGAGAGGGGGGACCCCCGGGGGTTCCCTGGTGTCCTGGGCACACGCGATGCCAGCCAGTCCCAGGAGGAGGAAGAAGGAAAAAATACCCAGCAAAAGAAACAAAGTCTCTCCCTGCAAAAAAAAAAGCCGAGAAAAATCCGAGGCAAACCCTCCGCTGGGCGCCGTTCCTGCACACCCCGAGAGGAGAAAAAACCCCGCAGTCCCGCTGGAATGTGGCCTCTCCGCTCTCTCAAGGCCTTTCTAAGTGATAAGATGGGACTCCTGCAGACAAACGGCGAGTGGGTTTTTTTCCTCCACTTTCACTCTCTCTGTCTCTCTGGGCCTAACTTGAAGCTGTGGAGCTTAATGTCCAGCATTAGCAAAAGGACGATTGGGGATCCAAACAGGTCATATGGCCAGCCCAGGACAGTGCTGTAGGCCCAGGGTGTGAGCTGAATTTATAAATGCTGTTTCCAGCTGTAATAATGCCCTAGAATTTCACCTTGTGCAGAGCAGTGCTTGGGGTTGATGGAGCTCCTCAGTACAGGGCCAGACTCTGACCTGGCCATGTGCAACCACCAGTGGTGGAAAATGAAACCAAACAGCCCATTCTCCATGGCAATTATCACAAGAGAGGGGTTGCTGGGTGTTGGCCTGCCCTTCCTTGGGCCTCAGGAGTCACTGCCAAAGGTCAGAGCCACGCGAACCCTCTGGACATTGCTGAACAGAATGGTTCTGTGGTGGGAAAAGCTGGGTGTGTTTTGGCTCTTGCTGGAGTTGTGGAGACCTCCCTGTGCAGAGAGGAAGCCTTGCCAGAGCCTGGCTGTCCTAAGCATCCATTTATAGACCTGAAATCCCAATTAATTCCGTTAGGGTGAGTGTAAGGTATTTTCAGTTTACACATTCTGGACAACTTTTTGCTGCTGAAGTAGACAGAAGTGCTTTGTAGAGGTTTATAATGGCTCTCAACCTGAGTGTTGCTATTGGATTCAAAGAGCTAATTATCTCTTTAAAATGCCTTTCCAAAATTGTTTGCAGACTTCTCCTCCACTGTAGCTGATCCCAAATTTGAGTATCTTGTGTGTTTGTAACAGGTGCCATAGGACACCTATTAACCTTCTCAAAAAGAAACACCAGCCAACAGCTGATGCCACAAAGATGTCACTATCAAAGGCAGCATCTCAGGACATTCAGAGTATTTTTTGGCTATTTTCTATTCTAGTAAAAATGTTTCCCTTAGGCCTTTGTTGGTCTGTTTTCCAGTGGGTTAAATGGCTTGGATGTTCTGAGGACCTGGCCCTTTTCATATGGAAAAGAAAGATTTAGCACAAAGATTTATCTTCATGAGCTAGGGGAAAATTTCTTTCTTTTTGATGGACCCAGCCCTTTAAAGCCTCTGAAAGGAAACCAAATATCTTTAATTCCCAGGGGATATCTCAGAGGATCAGAGCTAAAACATTACTCTCTGAACTATTAGATACCGAGACCTCTGCCTGACCCTTTGTGTTTCAGAGTCTCAAGGCTGTGGATTCTCCAGAAGAACCTATTTCTTCTATAACCAGAGGCTGAACAAGACTGCACCATTACAGAAGTTTAAATAAACCACGTAAGGTCATCTGCTGCTTAAATCCTTGCTACCAGGTCTGTAGATATTTCTGCTTTGTTTCTAGGCGAGCTCAGAGTCCCAGTGCCAAAGGGCAACATGTAAATTGTGCTGTTATTCTGAAGCATGCGAGGTAATAAATGGTGCTGTCAATTGTTTTCACTCAAGTGACAGATTTATTCTCTTCAAAACGAATGAGCAGGAATGGCTGTTATTGCAAAAAATTCACCGTGTATCATCTTGTGCCTGTTGTTTAACAAATAATGCTAAGTCTAATTGCCTTCCTCTGTGGCCGAGTACCTATGAGTTAATGTTTTTTTTATTGAAGACGTGTAATTTACCACTGCTTTTGATGTGCCATCTGATTGAATGTCTCTGTGAATCACATCTGCAATCTAGCACTGTGTCCCAAAGGAATGCCCCTTATCCCATTGTTTTCTCGTGATCTGGGTAAAAACAGTCTTAATTTTTTTTTTCTTTCTTAAGCACAAACTATTAAGCTTCTGTTTCCCAGTTTCTAGGTTGACATTCCTGCTCCTGGCAGATGAACTAAAGTTTAATAAATCAGTTGCATGTGGGAATGTATGATGTTTTATAGCACTGGAAATAGCGGGTTTAAACCTCAGTAGCACTTTTTCCAGAGTAAACAAGGAATTAGCTTGGAATCTGATCCTACACTTCTGCCCAAACTCCCCTGGAATCCAACTGCAGCGCTTTCTGATAGCACCTTGTTTTTCAACAAGAAAATGCTACAGCTGATACACTTCAGGATACAAACATTATTGCTTTTTAAAGATTTTTTAGTGATTCAGCAATGCCTGTTTTTCTACAAGTCTGTGTTCCATTTTTTCCCAGTCAACATTGCAATGTTTGTAATGTTTTAGGAGGTTAGAAAATAGCATCTAAAACCATAAAGCTTTCATAAAGCTTGCACTTCAACAAATTTTAGAAAGAGCTGATGGCAGACAAATGTTGAAGTTAAAGCCTTGCTTCCTTGAAAAACAAAACAGCTTCACATGCCAAAAAGAAGGTGAAGGGGGAGCAAAGGTAAAATTTCTATTGGCAAAAGTATTTTTTTTTGTAGCTATTGAGATCTGTTGTGGTTGAGAATGCAGTGAAGTGGTCCCAAAAAGGTCATCAGAGATGTGAAGAGGTGACAGAGGCAGCTTGTGGGCCATCCTCTGCCCCAGGCCCTGCATTTCAAGGTTCCCCTGCTACTAAGAACTGCAGAAATGCAAGTTTTTGTGCTGCTGTGATGGGCTGAATTAGTCACACAGTGATTTATTCTAAAGTGATTGTGAATGCTCATATCACTGAACTCTCCTCATAAAGGTGGCTGATATTACTACAGGTATTTGTTGCTTTCAGTTATGTTTTTATGACAGTATCAAACTGGATCAGTCATCCTGGTGTAAGTTACAGCAGTGTGACTTTCCCATGCAGATAAGTTTTTAGCCAATGCTTAAGTCCAGGGCTTTTATTTGCATTTCTTTACTGCAATAATGCCCCATTAATTGGCTTTCTCAAGCAGCAAAAGCCAAGGTCTGCTTTGCCTGTAGGTGAGCGTTAAGAAGGGGAAATGGGACAGGGAAATAAAAATAGGGGACACAGTCATTACAGTCATTGAGAAGCCAGAGGAGGCACTGAGGGCAGTCCCAGTTGTCCTTGGGGCTGGGAGGGGAGCCCTCCAGGTGAGGGGTGTCTGAAAGCCCAGCAGTGGGAGAGCAGCATCCCTGAGGGGCCCTGTTGGGGATGCTCTCTCACCGCGCTGTTTTTCTCCAGTTAAAGCAATTTGCCAGCAAACCCCAAGCACAGATTGCTTTGTTCTGTGAAAACAAACATCCAGGAAATTCAGCTACAAACTTCTGCTATCACTCAGCTCTTATCTTGCTCTATTGCAATAACTATTTGATGACCTCAACAGAGGCCTTGAATCCGGTAATCAGTTCTTCAAGTTTGCAACAAAACCCATTCCTTTTTTTTCTAAACAACTACAAGTAACAAGAGGTTGTCTTGGCCTTTTATCTGTTTTGACAAACGAGGGCCTGGACCTCCTCCTCTGCATGCTGATCCTCTCTTGCAGGCTCTGGAAGGAGGATGTGGCTTGGCTCTCCAGACTCTACCCAGCTGGGACTCGCTGTCTCATGCACTGCCTGGCAAAGCAAAGGAGGGAGCTCCACTCCTTGCCTGGAAGGCTGCAGAGGCTGCTTGGTTTTTATCAGGGCTGCCACCAAGAAGTTCAGCTGGTTGATTTGCATAGATAATTTTTAGCTCCCATTTAGCCTGAGCAGGAGTGATGTGGAGAGTAAATGATCTGAGTGATTCACTCGAGGCAATATTCACCCTGGTGTTCAGCCCCAAGAAGCCAGTGATGCTGGTACCTCTTTGCTCCAGCTGCAAGCCCCTGATTGGTGTGGAATGGGTTAAACTGCAGCCCGTGCCTGCAAAGCATTTGTCTGAGGACTGGGACCGTTCTTATCTTCACAGTGAAATATTATCCCTTCATGGTTAACAACCAGCAGCAAACCTGCTCATTGTGGAAGCAGTTTGGCATAATTAGCCGGTTAAAGAAGTCTGCCTATTGATTAACTGAACTAAATGACCCATAATTAAGAGCCCAACTGTGGAGCTAATCTATTTGGTGGTGCTTTCCTTCCCCTTGCAGGTTTGGAAGCTGCAGGTCTGTTGGCTGTGAGGGGATGGGCTGGTGGTAATTGAGTTGGTGCATCCCGTGGGGCTCTAATGCCCACCCTGCTGGGTTATGGGGGCTGCTGGCACATTGCTCTCCTCTCCCAGGCCACAGAGGTGCAGCAGGAGCCCTGCTGGCTCCGGGAGGCTTTGCTGCCTTTCTCAGGGCTCACAGGAGCTGTCTGCTCCACATCACCTCGGCTTGGGGAGGCAGCTCCATCCCTGCAAACAGGGACACGGTGAGGGGTGGTGAGAGAGGGCCCCATGTGCTGGGAGGGGACCCAGGCCATGAGAAAGACAAAGCTGGGGCTGAAGTTGTGGGAAGCCATTTGTTTGGTTAGCTTGCAGTGTTATTGCCTATTTTTAGTTGTAATTTATGTCCAGCATGATGCATAGTCTCTATAAAATGTATTCAGACCGGAGTTTAACTTGGGTAATTTAGAGGAGCTCTTATTTATACCTGAATATTATTGAATCTCTCATTATCCCCTCTGTAAAATGCTACTTTCTTCTCACACTTTTTTTTCCTATGTCTTCTTAAAGATTAAGCCAAAATGAGTTGATTGCTTTGCCCTCCCTTTGATGCCATGCTATAAAAAGGGGATCACCCTTTGGTGGTGACACAGCCAGCCTGCACAGTCCGAGCTGCACCAGGCCAAGGGATTGATAACATTAAGCTACAGTTTCAAATGGTCACAAAGAAAACAATGATTTTTTTTTTTTGGAAACTCAGCTCTTATCTGCCTCTTCTTCTCAATCAATCCTCCCCAAACCCCACAAAAGTAGCAATCTGGACAGATTTGCTCTTGAAGAGTTTAAGGTTAAAGGACTTCTTAAGCACAACTCTTTCCTCTGCTGGGCCCACTGAAATAATCAGGAAATATTTTCACTGACTTTACTGGGTGTTAGAATAGGCCCCCCAAATCCTCATCCTCTCCTGCATCGTGGAAAGCTTTTGGCTGTGTGTGTTTCTGGCACAGAAAGGAGATTCTTTCTCCACGTTGTTTCCTTTAACCTCTGAAAGCTTTCAGCCATCTGCAGTGGAAGCTGCTGGCGACAGAGTTTGCTGTGCTGGCATCCTCAGCCTGAACCAGCAATTCCAGAAATAAAGACTTAGGTCTTGGTTCTTGCTCTGGTCACACAGCAGTGAGAGAGGCGTCTGCTGATAATGTGGAGGCTGCTGTGCCAGAACAGATGGGGAAGAGAGGTACCTCCTCCTTTGGGCTGGGGGTTTGGTGCTCTTTGCTTCATCTCCATTTTGCTTCAGGTCTTTCTGGGTCCACATGGCCTCCAGCTTGGGAGGCATTTTCTAGGCACAGACCCCACTGTGCTGGATTGAGCTGAGTGTTTGGAAGCTGAACTCATGTCCCAGCACCTCTGTGTGAATCTGGCCAGGGAACGGCCTTGCCCCAAAGGTGGTCTGTGGGAATTGTGCAAGGAGAATAGCTGGAGCTCAGGAAAAATGTTATAAGCAGTGACAAGAGAGCTTGTACAAGAGCCTGGCTGAGGATAAAACTCTGCAGCTGCCTTTTAAACTTGATTTTATCCCATTCTGGCCTTTCGTCCTTCCTTTTGTACACATTGTTATGAGGGAATAGTTAGTTACCTCCTATTAATATCTCAACACCTTCATGCAATGTCTGAACAGCAGAGCTGGCTCCTGCTGAGTATCTGACCATGATCCAGGAGGTTGCTTTGATCCTGGTGGTGGGAAGCAGGGAGACAGCAGGCTATTTTCTCCCCCTAGCAGAAAGAAATCACATCACCTTGACCCCACAGCTGGAAATCCCTGGAGCAGCTCGCACATTGGTCTACCTGCTAAACCCTTTAGAAGGAAGGGAATTAACTCCCTGCAAAGGTGCCAGAGACAGCTCAGAGCTGGATGAAATCTCACCAGGATTCCCCTTCACACGTATGTCCAAAACCCCCAGTGAGGGATCAGACCCTGGGGAAGGCAGGGAGCACTGAAATGCCTGGGCTGGCTTTCTGCCAGGCATTAAAGCAACCCTCAGTGTAATGCTGGGAAGAGATGAGATGTCTCCTTTCCCCTTCTTACTAGAGTGATACTTCTTGCTGTATTTGCTGCTTTTTAAAGGTTTGGATTTGGTCAGTTCCTCATAAGCACTTCTGCTTGGGCAGCGAGAGAGCAGCTGCTTCCAGGAGCTTGTAGAATCCCCAGCAAATCTTGGACTTGAAAGCTTCTATTATTTACATATATATGTAATTATTATTACATTTATATATACTATCTGCTTATTTAATGTACACATTATTAAAGGGGCTATGACTGTATCAGCAATTGCTTCTTAGCAGATCGTGTTATGCTTCATGTGTCACCACGGAGGATGCAGATAATCTGAAAAGTGCCTTGCTTGCACACCAGAGCTTTAATAGCTATAACAAGACAATTAGTACATCGTTCCACTTGAACTTTAATGTAATAATTGGCAGTAAGTAATTCCCCTCTGATGTGATACACAGCCCGTGTTGTGAACAAATATCAGAGCAGCCCTGTGTAGGAAAGGGAAATAAAAGTCACGGCTGCTGATTATGATCAAGGGGGTGGGTTTGGGGGTGATGTCCCACAGTGATGGATGTGGTGTGGATGTTGGACATGGCCCAGGGGCACTGTGAGGACTTGCACTGGATGTGACATCCTGATCTGCTGTATCTTGGGATGAGTGGGGATGTATTGCACATTACCCCAGGGAGGGGACACATTTATCCCCAGTGTGGTACTGGAGGTGCACAAGAGGCTCTTCTTTCATTCTCCCTGCCCACAGAGAGATTGATTTTTAAAAGGGGCATTTGGATAGCAGAGATACTTTTTGATAGTCAATGAATCAGAGCCTTGGCAGAGGCCAGCACATCCTGGAGCAGAATAAGGATTGCCTCTTTCTCAGCTTGGTCCCAAACACTTCTGAATTTCCAAACGTGTTTCTGATCCTCTCTTGCAGTGAGGTCAGTGGGGAAATACAAGCTGTAATGCAGCTTTGTTATTTGAAGTTCAGTGTCTAAATGTGCTCTAATATATCAAGGAAAAGCATTTGCTTCCCATGATGGATCAAGTGGATGCCAGCAGATCGCTCCTTCTGTGCCCAGGAGCTGAGCCCCACTGCCCAGCCCTGGCTTTCTGGAAAAAACACTGCTGGGGTCAGGAAAGCTCTTCCAGGCTGCCCTAATGATGTTCACATGAAAAGAAAAGGAAGGGGGAGGGAGGAAACATCTTAACCCATGTCTTGTATGATCTCTCCTGTGATCACATCCTGTCTGATCCTCCCTTCTGGGTCTCTGAAGTGTAGGTGGTGGTGTGTGTTTTCTAGCAGCTCTGTGTTCAGTTCTGTGCAGTGCATGGGTAAAAAGGCTGCTTACCCTGGGAGTTTGAGATCTGGAGGAAACAGGAAATGACATTTGGGCAGTGCTGCAGAAGATGGGTTTTCATTGACCTCATGTTTTTGAAAGTCATTTGCACTATTGTCTGGGACCAGATGTGTAGTTAATGATCTATCCTAGTTTTTGCAGGTTTTTATGATGTGGGCACCAACCGAGAAAGACAAGGAGTGAGTTTCCTAAACTTCTGAGGCAATAGCCAAATGTGACTCTTGATAGCAGTTACAGAGAGTTTCCCATGGAATGGTTGTTTGGCATACACGTGACAGTAATGCTGACAGAAAGCAGAGTCCCCAGGGCTGGTATTGAGGCTGTGCCATGAGGGGTGACTCTCCTGGAGCTCCTGCTCAGTGGGGAGTGGGGACAGTTTGCTCAGGCCACGGTGAGGGGGAAGGTGTTGACATTTATGTGACGGCAGCTGGGGAATCTCAGGACCTCACATCCCAGTCCCTCATGCTGGGGTTCTGTGCTGCAGAAACGCTGAGAGCAGCAAAATCCCTCCTCCAGCACAGGCAGGCGTGGATGGAGGAAGCATCTCCCGTTCTCACAGCCCCTGGCAGGAGCAGCACTGCTGTCCTGGGCAGGGCTTTACTCCAGGGCATCCTCCCCTCCCTGCCAGAGCTTGGCCCAGGGCGGCTCTGGCTGCACTCCTGCCCTGTGCCTCAGAAAAACCCCAGGGCTGCATGGAAATATTCCCCATCCAAGCAGGCAGGAGCTGCTGTGCTCAGCAGTGGGTCAGGGGTGCCATCAGGTGTAACAGTGAGCAGGGAAATGGGAGAAGGAACCTCTTGGGGGCTCCTGGCACTGCTCTCCTTCCACCCAAATTCCTTCGGCAGCTGCATCTCCCGCCGCTCCTGTTCATAAAAAGCAAATGACTTCTCAGATTTATTAGTTACCTCCAGGTGTAATTTATCAATCCCAGGCTGGGCCCTGCCCAGGCAGCTGGGGAGAAGCTTGTGTCTTTGATTAATGTGCTCTCCCCCACAATGGTGGCAGATTTCTTACTGGGGTTTAATTCTAACAGATTCTTAAAAATAACAAGAAGCATATTCAGTGAGCTGTTTAAGAGGATGCAGAGCTGAAGCACAGTTCATTCTCTAAAGCTTTGAAGTATTTACAGAATGGGTTGAGGGAATCTTCATGGAAGCTGGGAGGGTAAAGGAGGAACTTTAAAGGAGAGTGAATTGGAATGGGCGGAAAAAAGGAACAATTACAGCAGCTAATAGTGGAAACAGGAGACTGAGGGAGTTTCAAGGTAGAAATGAAACAATGGGAACGAGGTCTTAATAAGAATAAGCAAAAAAATGTTAAAGACTGAGCTCTTGTAAATGCAAGAGTTTCCTTTAAGCAACACAATTTTTGTGTCTGAAGTTGCTGTGAAAGGGTAGAGGAACATTAAGTGGGAAAACTCAGAAAAAAAACTGGGAAGAGAAGAGGAAAAGGGGAAGCCCCCAAACCATGGGCTGTAGCGTGGAAAATCTCTGGGGCTTCTCTGCAGATGTTCCCCTAATGCATCAAGAAGACGTCTTTTCCCATCTTTGTTTTATTCACCTTTTAGCCACAGCTTAAAATGAAAACATTACATATAGACCTGCCTTTTGGAGACCGAGCCAACAAGAGCTCTTGATCTTTTGACCCTTTTTTCACAGATAGAAATATATTAACCTTCCCCTCCTTTTCAGCAAAGCCAAAGCCATTTTCTCACTGTTCAGGATCTGTGCTGGAAAGCAGTTTGCTGTTTTCCAGTGGGATGAGGATGCTGGATCAGGATGCTTTGGAAAAAACCAGCATCATCTTGTCCCCTCTGTACCTGAGTTGGCTGCTGACAGCCCTCCTAGGTGCAGCAGCTTGGATTTCAGTGTGACAAAGTGTTTTCACACCCTTTGGTGAGGAGGAACATCATAACCCAGTTAAAGGGCAGGATGCTCCAAGCTTTCAATGCATATTTATACTGCGTATTTTAAGTATTTACTTTCAGATCTTTCTATATGGTCAGTGCAAAAAAAAAATAAAAAATCCACATCTCTGGAAGGTGACTCATGACACCTAAAATAGACTCCTCAGACATCCTCTCTCTGCACTAATTTTAGCAGGAGGCTGGAGATGTTTAGCACAGTTTCAGCACGTGAAGGTTGCTGCTGCAGGAGGGAGCAGCAAAGCTGCTTTGTTTTCCCTGATGCTGGCAGGGTGCTTGGTGTGTGCAGGTTCTGTGCAGCCCAGTTCCCTGGCTCATGGCCTCCCTGCCCTGCTTCCCTTTGCTCCAGAGAAGGTGCTGGAGCCCACACAGGCACTCCCAGGCTGATGATCCGCTCTGTTTCTGTCAATGCTGGGCATGGCAGAGGGAGAGCAGTCACAGTTCCCACCCAGGTACACTGGGACAGCTGCAGGATGCTGAGAGAAGTGGGATGAGGTCCCTGCATCTCCCTCAGAAAGGCCTCAGGAGAGAAAACCCACTGTGGTCTCCCCTGGTGTCACAGCAGCTGTGACAGAGCACAGCTGGCTTTGAGAAGGGCACATACCCACAGTAACACGTGGGAGTTCACCTGAGATTGGGGCTGCCATTCCCTGGCTTTCCTGCTGATGGAGAAAGAGCAAAACAGTGACTGTGGGTGACCACGGGCTGGATTTGCCCCAGCCTGTCCATCCTTCAGAGCAGGGCTGCCACAGCTCAGAGTGGCACAGCCTGGAGTTTCTCCCTCCCCTCACCCCCACTTTGCATAGCCATCTTTGGAGCCACAGTCGAAAATTAAGCCCAGAGTTGGCCATTTGTAAACCAAGCTGACAGGAAATTGCTGGCTTTGTGCTGAAGAAGTCATTACCTTAAGCTTTATTGCCGTGTGCAGAGTTTACTTGTGACAAAGTAAATGTGCAGAGATGTCTGTAAATAGGGCAGGGATATTGCTGCATTAACAGCTCCTGGTAAACCATCAATCAGCAGAGCAGTGTGCAAGGAGCCATTAAAAGCCACCGCTGCAGACACAGAGTCTCTCCCACACTGCACTCCCCTGCCAGGCTCTTCCCTGGCTGGGCAAAGCTCCCTTCTCCTTTGGGTTTCAGAGGACGCTTTGCAGCCTTGATGTGTCACTGCAGAGGTGATGCCACCAGAACTGAGGGACTGCCAGGCTGAAGGACCCACCTGAAAGAGCTCGAGTGGATGAGATCTTGTGTCCCCCTGGCTCTTTGGCTGGAACAGCATTGCTGCAGAGCTGGTGAGAGAGCCTGGTTTGGGGTTTTGGTTCTGTCCATTATGGCTGTGAAAGGGAGACAGCTTTGTTTCAGTAATACCAGCATAAATCTCATTTAAAATAAATGAGGCAGCGAGAGGCTCTACTCGTGCTGCTTGGACTGCAGGAGAAGCTGTTCTGGGGGGAAGGAGATGTATTGAAAATAAGTTGGAATCTGTGTGATTGGGGTGTGTCTGAATGCTCTTGGTGGTGCCTTGAAGGAGCATCTCCCCTCCTGCTGCTGCTCCCCCGTCACTGGTGAGGAGGTGCTGACCGGCAGGCAGCTGCTGGAGTGCCTGAATTCTCCAGCTCACAGAGCTCTGGCCAGTGGGAAATGGGGGTTTCTGGCTTATCTGTGTTTTCTCAGGGTGGCCGACTGCCTGCCTTAGCTGTCGGAGCACTTCAGGATGTCTGGAACTTTTTATGTGTTTCTTCCCTTGGAGTCAGCCCCCTACTTCTGATGGTGTTTTGTTTTGTGCCAAAATTGTGGCACCCTAGTGCAAGCAGGCATTTCTGGTCTTTTCTGGCTTCTGCCACTTGTGGGAGTGATGAAGTCAGACACGGAATAAAATCTCATCACTTGGGGGTCACCACAGGGGCAGGCTGGAGGAATTTTCAGGCATTTGCTGTGTAGGGCTGGATTGTTGCACTGCAAGGGGCCCTGTGTTTGTCATTTATAGCCACTGCTTCCTCTGGGGCAGCAGGGCTGTCCTGGGGCTGCTGCAGGTTCTGCTTGGGGTGGTGTGGGTAGGGCCAGGGAGGGTTGGGAGGTGGCAGCAGAAATCAGACGATGCTGCAGATTTCCTGTCTCAGTCCTCATTCTCACAGCTTGTGCCCCGCAGTGCCCAGAGGCTGTGAGGTTTGGTATGGGCTGATAATCCCCTGTTTGCCCATAATGAAATCCTGACCTGATGTGGGGCTGCAAAGGTTCTTGAATATTTAGTTGGAGGATGTGGGAGCCCTGCAGCCAGGACTCCCATCTGGGGCCACTCCCACTGCTTGGCCCGGAGGGGACACACAGAGCTGTGCTTTCTGCTGTCCCCAGCCTTGGCCTGGGGGTGCCCATGGCTCTGTGAGCTGCTGAGGAGGAATTAATTTCTCCCTCACCCTTCAGCTGCCCTTGTGCTGTAGGTCAGTCCCAGCTGTCCCTCTGGGCTGATTCCCTGCATCCTGGGGAGCACCTGGCTCTGCTGGGGACTGAGCCCTGCAGAACTTGGCCCAGAGTGTGCAAAGTCCCTGCTGACACAGAACTTCTCCTTTTCATCCACAGCCACGGCAACCCTGTGAGCCCAAAGCAGCCTGGCTCCCGAGGTGCCAACCCCAGAGCTCTGTCCCCCCTTCCAGCCTCTCTCTCCATGACTCCCTGGCTCCTGCCTGAGTTTGGGGAGGTGGTGCCAGCCCTCCCATCCTCTCTCCCCATAGCAGAGGGAAGCAAGAGGCTTCCCTGAAGCCTCTGCTGAGCTCTAAGACATCTCCTCTGGTCACTCCAAGCTGTTGGCAGAGCCCACAGGAGCTCTGAGGGACCCAAAGCAGAGCTGCAGCTCGGTGGCACTGGGCACCAGGTGACAGCCGCGCAGGTTGCCCAGCTCAGGGGTGTGGGAAGGACAGCCAGCAGCTCCTGATCCCAGCCAGGGCAGGGACAGGGCTCACCGGGGCCAGCACTGAGGGCTGTGCTGTGCTCCCTGCCCAGGCTTGGCAGGGACAGGGCTCCCCTGGGAAATGCTGCCCTGGGGGATGCGATGGCAGGAGCTGCTGGGTGCCCTCCCTATCACACTCTTTGAATCAGAAAATGCTTACCTTTCCCTTCCAAAACTCAGCTCTGTGAGAATAACTACCCTGATTTTACACATTTGAAACCGCAGTTGCAACATTAAAACAGAACTGCTTTTTCAAATTTGAGGTGACTGTGTGCTGAAACTTCAACTGATTCTTAGCAAAACTGATTGGAGAAAAACCCTGGTGCTCTGTGGCTGCTGGGTGAAACTGGTTTGCTCTGGGGTGGTGTGTCTGGGTTGCTGAGGAAGTCAGGAAAACTGTCCCAGGGTTGGGGTCTAAGTGATCTGCAAAGACTCTTTCCCTTGAGGAATCTCTGGTGCTGATTCTCAAGGCCGAGTTCACGTTGCAGCCTCTTGTTCAGCTGAGGTGACTCCTAACATCTCTCTCCTTAACATGGATGTTTATTTTAGCGAACCTTTGAGGAACTGAATTGTCTCTGAGGCTGTTATCTCTGTCAAATTTGGCTGAAATTGCTCAATGAGTTCAAAGTTGTTGAGGGAGACACAGCCAGTGTGAATGTATGAGCCATAGGAAATCAGACTGACAGGCTGAAATGAGAAACACTTTAAAACTGTCAAAACAAAAACTCTTCCCAGTGGTCTGGCCTGACTTGTCCAGATTATTGGTTCCTAAAGCATCACAAGATCCTGCCAGCTATCCCCAGCCCTGAGGAGTTTGTGAGAGCCCCACTGTGGAAAGCACACCATTAACTCTGCTGACAGAAAGGACCCTTGGGATTAGCAAGAGATTTGCCACCAGCTTTTCTTGTGGCCTCTCAAGTCTGGGAGAGTGGAAGATGCACATCTGCACCAGCCCATCCGAGAGGAGATGGCACACCAGACTCCTTTGATTTGTGCTTCCTTTTGCCAAATGGCTTTGATTGAAAGGGGATCTGACACCAGTTAATTAGATGTAGGGGCAGGTTAGAAAAATAGTTGCAATAATGAATCTGCTTTTACTGGTCCCTGCTGCTGCTCCAGGAGAGCTATCACAGCCGCTCACAGGATGGTTAATCTTTCAGCAAGTGCTTTGAGCGTTTTGTGCAGGGAGCTACGCACCATCAAAAAGAATGAATGGCCCTCTTTCTCTTCCCTATCGTGGCTATCAACCAGAGCTGTCTTTGGCAGAGCTTGTAGGTTGATTTCTGGTTGAACATTAGAGGCAGAATTCATCTGTCCAAACGTAGACATCTAATTGTGAATGTCTACATCTGAGTTACTTGTCTAGACTCTTGTTTATAGGAAAGAAATGGGCACCCCAAGGACATGAGTCATTGTATGCTAGAGTAAATGTCTAAAATAGGTCAGATGAATCATTCTGTAAATGGGCCCTTTTCTCTGCTGTGACTTTAAAGGGAGCCCAGAGTCACCATGAGGGGGACACAGAGATGCCTCTGAAGTACAGTGAGACCCATCCCAGCCCTGAGACACTCCCGGGGATGCACAGTCAGCTGCACAGCTATGTTTGCACATCTTCCTGACATCCTCTGTCCTCTTCTTCTTGCTCTTCCCTTTATAAATTTACCTGAGGATGAGATGCCATTTTATTCTTGTAGCTTCTGCTGCGGGACGACTCCCAGGTACCTGCTCTTCCTTTCTCAGGGTCATCAGGCTGGAATCACCTTTGTTCCACACCTGAGTCTGGGCCTGGAGCTGCTTTATCCTCTCACAAATCCCTCCTTCCCCACTGCACTGAATCACAGTGGGGATCTGCTTTCCCTGCAGTCAGGGGTGTTCCCTGTTTAGTCCTTCCCCAAGAGCCACCTGGATACATCTCAGGTGCCCTTGTACTCTCCAGGCCAGCACAAGCTGCTCTGATTTACTCTAAACTTCCTTAAACTTCTGGGAAGCTGACAGAGTGCCCTCCTGGGCTTTGGTTTTTTTCCTTTTTCCATCCGTGTTTCATCTGCTGTGGGTGGGCACTGCCCCCTGAGAGGGACTCAGAGCAGCCAGTCCTGCTGAGCTGAATTGCCAGAACTGATGAGATTGCCAACAGAGATTGCCACAATCTCTGCTGGGGGGTCAGGGTACCAGCCTCAAGCTCCTTCACAAATCTATTCCCATTTTATTTCTGTTTGCTGAACAAAAGAAATGTATAATACTTACAAATCCTTCCAAGTAGGCTTGGAGCCTTGTTCTAGATGTAGCATTATTTTAACAAAACCAGTGCTGTGCTGATAAATGGGATAGTGGGAGGAAGGAAAGAAACTATTTATAACACACAGTGCAGGAGATGAGGGAGGGAAGAAAACTGAAGAGTGCAGATAAGATTTTTGCTGCAGGTGTTTTCTCAAGTTTTGGTTTGGAGACAAAGGAAAACCCACAGACCATCCAGATAAGCCCATTAGGTGAGCTGAGCACTGTTTCATTACTCAGTAGTGTTATCTAGGCCCTCTAGCCTCAACAAAATCCCAGCTTTATTCTTTCCTCAAATACTATTTTATTAAAAAAATCCTCTCTGTGTGACAGGACTTCTAAAAAAGTGTATTTTAAAAAATATATTAGAATGTGGGAACTTTCAAATGCTGGCAAGCTGCACCCTTGTGTGAGTGTGAATAGGACACCATGTGCCTGCTGTCTCTTGCCTCAGTGGTGTGAGACTTTCCTTTTTTTTTTTTCTTATCTGGGATCAAGCCCTGGATCCACAGGTTTGGCTTTGACCCAGGTGAGACTCAGCATCCACAGCTGATGGGGGCTGAGGGGTGTGGGAGCAGATCAGGGCTGCTGTGAACGTTTGTGAGGAGTTGTTATCCTCTCCCCTGGGACCGGGGCAATGAGGAGGTTGTGAGGCAGCAGCCACTGCCCTGGAAGCAGCTGGGACTGGGAGCTGTGGAGTGAGGGGCACCAGCCCTGCTGAATGGGTTGGCTGAGTGTTTAAAAGGGGAACCCAGCTGATCTGCCTGGCAGGGAAGTTGAATTATGGACCAAAATACACATATTCCTGAGAATGCGGCAGGCAGGAGTGATTGCTGGAGATGAAAGCCCAGGAAAGATGCAAACTGAAACCACAGTGAGCCTCACTCTGCTCTGGACCATTTCCCACTAGGAAATTCCTGGCTGCAGCAGCCTTTGTTTGCTCTGCAGAGCGTGGGCCATGGGGAGGTGGCTCTGGGCAGGAGGCTGCTCCCTTCTCTGCACTCCCTGCTAACAGTGAACAGAGCCGGGCTGACTCAGAGGTGCTTTCCCTTCCACCACAGAGGTTGGAGATCAGACCACGCCAGTGACGAGGGGATGAACTCAGCACTCCTCTGACAGTGCTCAGTGCCCTGATGAGCAGCCAGCTCCTGCCTGGTTCCCAGCAGGGTGACACGTGTGGCACTACTGTGTAGAAAGGGCTGTCCTGACACTCTGACCAGACAGGGTGACATTTGACTGCAGTCCTGCCCCGTGTAAGGTCATTCCTTCCACTGGATAATGGTGCCTTGAGGACAGAATGTCTCTGCTCTTGCACCACTCTACACCTCTTTGTCTAACTCAGCTCTTCTGATACCTGACAGTCCCTCAGTGATTTCTTCTCATATCCAGAGTTAACCTCAGAACTAAAGCTCAGCAAATCTCTTCAAATCCACTTGTTCCTGGAAGCTTTCTCCCTGCAATGATACCTGTGTGTGCCATTGTCCTGCAAATACTGAGTTAGAGATTTTCCCTGACGCTAAGAAATGTCATTACTAAAATCAAAGCAGATGGTAGAATGGGATTGAGGTAATACTATGGAGATTTTCCCAAGGTATCATGTATTTTCTGCAATTATGAAGCACTGAAATGCTCACAGGAGGAGGCTACAAACCCTCCATTTGGGAAGGTTTTTTAAAAAAATGAACATTTATCAGGGATGACTTTGTTACCCAGACTTTCCCTGGGAAAGGAGATGAACTCTGTGGTTTCCTGAGCTCTAGTCCCAGGAAACCCAACCAAGAAACTTGCCAGATGCTGAAAGTGCTTGTAAGGTTTAGCAACGGAGAGGAAATGTTCAAAGAAAAGAACATATCTCAGATTCAGAGCTGCTTTCTCAGCAGTACTGCTGAGTTTGATGAGAACAAATCCTGCCACATTTGGCATTTGAAATGCTTGAGTAACAAACGATACCTACTTCTCAGAGCAGGAGGAAATCAGAGTGCAGCCTCCTTGGGGCAGAGCATGTGGGAGTTTGCTTTGTATTGTATAACCCACACTGGGGCCAACTACAAACAACACTTGGAATTTGCTCCCAGCATTTAGATACTTCTTAAAAACAAAAACGATATTAGATGGGGAGCCGTGGCTAGGCTCAATGTGATCCCAGGGTAATTTGCAATAAATGGTTCCCAATTCTTTCTTTAATACTTTTCTCCTGCCTAGCCTGTGTGTACTGCTCATTTCTTCTGCTGGAGGAGTGAGCAGCACATGGCAGCGGAAGCTGAGCCAGCCAATAAAAGTGATGTGGCAGAGGGAAAGAGGAATGTTACAAACAATCCCTGTTTTGGCTGATAAAGGCATCCTCAGGAAGCTTGCAAGTTGTAGGAGTCTGTCATTTTGCTGGGCTGAGGAGAGGAATGGAAAAAAATATATGCACAAAAAAAGGCATTTTCCCATTTGATTCAATTTCCATAATATTCTGGTACTCATTCTACTTCTGCACAATGTGAGGCAGAGATCCAGGTCTCCTCGCCCAGCTCCTCTGCTGCATTGAGAGGGATGCAGGACTTGCAGTCTTCTCTTATTGTGGTGTCCAGTTGTGGAAAGCTGACCTGGAGTGAGGTGGGGGAAGAGGAGGCTGCTGCAGCTGGTGTTACCTTATTTTCCAGATGGCTGTATTTCCCCAAAACAGGTGCCAGGCTATCAGAGGGATGTCCTTTCTGAACTTCTGACCTTATTTAATGGGCACGGTGAAGTCACATCCAGTGAGGTCACCATGACCATGTGTTGCCATGCCAAGGAGCCACCAATGGAGCTCTTCATGCAGCCAGCAGTGCCAGGCAGGTCCCTCACTGGGTGCCAGGCAGGTCCCTCACTGGTGCCAGGCAGGTCCCTCACTGGG
>JAHLSL010000041.1:5977758-5997678 GCA_025920805.1 Petroica traversi
CTGGTGCCAGGCAGGTCCCTCACTGGTGCCAGGCAGGTCCCTCACTGCAGGCCAGGCTGCAGCGTCAGGGCGAGTGGTGTTTCCACCCACTTCAAACCTCGTCAGCACCGCGGTGTCAGAAATCCCCCCTTGCCATGGCACACAGAGGCCAGGGCACAGCCAGGGCAGAGCATTAAACATTGAACATTAGACATTAAACGCTCCATTTGTAGGCGCTGGTGGCGCCGTGCCAGGAGGAATCTGAAATGATTAAATCTCCAGCCGTGTCGGTTCCTTTCTCAGCAGCAGCAAACGTTTTTCTCCGCTCATCAGCGGCGATGCTGAGCCGAGGACAGCGGGCTGGGCTCTGAGCTGTGCCCATCTCACATCTGTCACCGCAGTGCTGAGACATCCCTGCAGTCCCCAGAGCTCCCACTGCCCCTCTCGGAAGAGGCACAGCAGTCTCCAGTGGCCGCAGGACTCACCTCAGCTCCCCTGTCACCCGAGCGACACAAAGGCAATTGGAAGGCAGAGAGGAAAATAACAAACTGTTGACCACGTCGTAAATCCAAAGACGTGGCAACAACAGGGCTAAGCTCGTTCATGCAGGAAATATTGTAAATGAAACTGCAGTGTTTGGATACAGTGTCTGCTGAGAAGGAAATCTCTTTTGGTAGCTTGCACCTGCTAGATACAAAGAAAAGAAAGTGACTGGATTTCTTAATTTTGCAGGAATCTATTTTTTTCTTCAAAAGACGGCATATTTATAACTCTGGTAAAACTGCAAAATTGGTATATAAAATAAATCCTATAAGAAGAAGAAATTGATTTCTGGATCTGATCAGAGCACAGCTCTTAATCTTTGCTCCTCTTTTATAGAATTGCTGCCTGGACACCTCCTCTGTGTGCCCAGGACCTAATGCTTTTTCAGTCCATACTGAATGGAAAACTGTCAGGAAAGGGAAACAATCTTAATTTATTCTCTCTTTCCTTGATGTAAAAAAAAAAAAAAAAAAAAATTAGATAAAGATATTCAGATCAATTGTTCTCCTATTTTCAGTGCTTCTCAGGTGACAGGAGAAAGTGAAGACTGTCTTGTAATCCCTTAACCAGGCCTTTCACAACAGCAGTTCCCAGACAGGACTCAGGTGGTTCCAGGGGTGCAGAAATAGGAGCTGCTCACCTTCATGCTGATCTTTTTAGAAATCAGTCCCCTTGCTTCATGATGTGAACATGTAGCCAAGGGGATCTTACTTCATCTATAGCTAAAAGGCCTTGGGGCTTTAAGCAGCAGCAGAAACAAAGCTCCAAGAAAGGCCATGGAAGTGCCTACAGAATCCCCTGTAGTGGTGCCCTGACTCAGACAAAGCTTTGGTCCCCAAAGAAGATTGAGAACCTTTAAGCTTAAAGAAAACAACCCCAAACAAACAATTTTATCAGAGTGAAACCAGGAGCGTTACACTTTGCAAATGGAGCAAGTGCAAAGCAGCTGTTTCCACCTTGCCTGCCACAGGTGGGTCTTTGCCCCCAGAACTGGTTGCTCCTCCATGACCATCTGAGCTGCAACAGAGAGTTCCTGCTGGAAAAGAGGTACCACGATGGCACACTTAGGAGTGGGGTGTCTGGAAGCCTGGCAGGAAACCTCCTCTTCAGACTGGCATGAGATCAGGAGATGGTCAGGGAAATGAGCACAGGTTTGCTGTGGCTGCAGGTGAGTCAGCCAGGTACAAAGCTCATGTCTCTGCCTCTCCCCCTGCCTCTCTCCTGGCACCAAGGTCTCACAGATGCCTCCAGCAATGCCTCTGTGTTTCAGATACCTATTTGTTAATAAGGCTAGAAAGCTTTGAAAGGTCCTGTCTGACTTAATCCCTATTGATCACAGAGCCTTGATGTGAAGGAATTTTAAATTTCCAGCTGCTGACTGTTTAACAACTTCTGACTTCAAAAGCTCGAGGAGCCGTCTCCTTTTAAATACACTTTCCACTTAAGGAAAATATAGTCAGCCCCTCATTAATGTGCACTTCTCCCATAATTATACAAGTGTTTGTAGTGCAAACGCTCTGCTCTGTGCCACGTGCACATTCCTCACCCAGGAAATCAATAGGCAATAAGCAACATCCATCTCTGATCTTTACAGCAGTAGTTTGCTGCAAGGGCAACTTTTACTCAGTTTGACAATGCAGACGTAAAATAGATGATCTTTAAAAACACCCCAGTCTCCTCAGCCACAGCCCATTGTCCCCCAGTGAACCAGGGCATATTTCCCAGTACCAGCTGGGCAGCTGGGAGGGCACCACTGCTCCAGGCCACCAGCACCTCCTCCCTCCCAGCTGGAGCTGCCTGGGGCTGTCCCCAGGCACACTGAGAGCTGCCAGTGGGGCCTCTCAGGCACAGAGGGTGACAGTCTGAGTTACAGCCCTGAGTCAGGGAGCAGGAAGGAACCTGGAAATGATTATGGAGCATACGGGGGAGCCCGAGCAGTGGAGAGACTGCAGAAACCGTGCTGATCCCTGGGGAGCTCAAACCATTTAATTTACACAGGTCTATGCCTGAACTTACCTTTGCAGTCATGTTCTTGAAAAAGAGTTTACTTATAAGGGAGGGGATACATAAATCTCTGGGACTGAAAGAGCAGCTGAGCAGAGCCAGGTTTATAGGCAGAGATTTGCATGCCTTCAAATTCACAACACAGCCTTCCTGTGTTGTATGGCTGGGATGGAGGCAGTGAGAGGCTGGAAAATCTGTCAGCTCTGTCCTGCACTGGTCTGAGCTCTGTGTGACTGCAGGGACCACAGGGTGAGCTGATGCTCAATGGAAATTGATGTGAGCAGGTGTTGGTGCCTCCAGGAGACAGAGTTATTCTGGATGCAAATGCTTGGGGGATCTTTGTGAAGGTTCTTGCATAAAACTGAGACTTGATACTTCTGAGAGTTTTGGGGTTTTTCTGGATTTGTCAAAAAAGAAAAGGAAAAATCCTCCCTTCCTCATGGCTCCCCTTCCCAGACCACTAGGGCAGCTGAAGAAAGTGAACTAAACATACATGCAAAGCATAAAGTGCACCTTCCAGCTTCTGAAACTGCTGGAGTGGGGTCCCAGACACAACAGCTTTCTTCACTGGCCAGTTCTGACTCACCCTCCTTCTGCAGAAGCCATGAGACATAGTGAAACCCCGCGGTCTCAAACTGTTTACAAAATGTACAGGAAGGCACCAGTCCAACTAACTTAATGGTGTTTTTTGGTATTGAGACATTCAGCTGTGCAGCCTGAGACAGAAAACCAAACTCTGTGGGTGGGGCAAACTGGGAAGCTGCACCAAGCTCCCAGAGCTGCATGCAAGCCTGGGACCAGCACTGGGCGTGACAGGGATCTCCAGCTCCCCCAAACCTCACTTTGCCTTGAAGCTGGTAGAGAAAATTGTCACTGAGCTGTCACTCATTTTGTTTCCTCTGATTACGTTATTTTCACTCTGTGTGACCAAAGAGGGTCACATAATGGGGCACAAGGGGACACAGCCCAGAGCTGCAGGAGAGGAGGCACTTGATTCCAGAGCTGCAGGAGAGGAGGCTTCTCTGCAGTTTATTGGAGAGGCAGAAACCTTCTGGAGTGACACACTGGGCTGTATCCTCAGTGCACACAGGACAGGGAGCTCTCACACACATCCCAGTGCTGGCAGCTCAGTGACAGTCCCTGCAGGGACCAGGCTGTTTGTGTGTGGGCAGCAGCCATGCACAGCTCCTGCACTGCTGCCCAGCTGCTCTGCCCTCAAGGTCAACTGTTCTTCTATCGTGCAGCATTTTAATCGCCTCTGGATATCTTTCAAAACCTGAGCCTGTGTCTTGATGAAACTTTTGACAGGCAGTGAATAACAGGAGCATTATTAATTCATGCCAGATGGGACTGAAGCGTTTCTTGTTTATCCTTCCAAAATGTTGAATGAAAAAATGGACTTTTTCTTTGACCTTGGTTTTGGTTTGTGCTGTAGATCCCCAAAGAAAATATCTCTGTAGCAAGTGCCTTATTAACAGAATGCATCTGCAGTAGGAAGAACAATGTGTTCTGGCCCAAACTTGCAGCTGTGGCCACCAGCTGTGACAGCCCCGTTGCTCCAGCTTTGTCTTCACTGCATTATTTCAGAGGTAGCTTTAAAGAACTGAGAGGAGAGCCCAGGAGAGGCTGGCTTAAAAACAACCTGCTGCAATCTACAGAAAAACTTCTGGATCTGTGAGGGCTCCAGCAGCCCAGGGGATAACCTGATGCTTGGCTCCAGGGCCCTTGCAGGCAAGCCAGGGAATGCAGGGAAAATCTGGGTATCTGGTGAGTGGAGATGTGTTTAGTAGCAGGAATGAAGTGTGTGCCTTCCAATCACATAAATTATATAGAGACTTTGGCCAGACTCTAGACATCCCACTGGAGATCATTACTGCTCTCTCCCTGTAACTTTGGGTCTTTCATACTTCAGTTTGGTTTCAGACATTGGGAAGTGTTCAAAGCTCTTTGGCATGGGTCTGGTATGGCCATTTCCCAAATAGCTGTCTGCTCCTCAGGTTTGCTGTGACTCCTGGGGGCTCGTGCCAGTAATTCCAGTGCTGTCCTCGGGAGGAAGGGCTGCAAAGACCATTTGGCACTGACTGCAAATGGGAATATCTTCCTGCCTGCTGATCATTTGCCTGACCTGCTCCTCTGCCTTGTCCACATGCTGCTGATTCTCCCCTTGGGAGCTGATTCAGAGCAGGTATCAGGAAGCTCTGCTCTCCTGGGCTCTCTATGCTGGTGGCCTGGCAGCTTGGGCTGGGAGGAAATAGCTGTCTGCACCCTTTGGACTGCAGCTGCTCTTTACAGAGTTTGGGTGTTGTTCTGTTTGTGAGCTGGTCCTTGAATGTTCTTAGAATAAAACATAATATAAATAAGTGAAAACACATTTGCCTCACCTGCACTCCTATAAAACCTGTTTGGTATAGCTTTCTCTTGCATAACCCACCTGACTCCAAGAACAAATGTCCCTAATTTCTTCTGGATGATAGGCTTTGTAGAGATTTAAAGGGCAATTTCTCTCCCCTTCTCTTAGCTCTCACGAAGTATTACAATAAGGAACCGCAGTGACAGACAATACTTAAAGGCATGGTTTAGAAGTGATTCATCTGTGAAACACGGTGTAGCATATTTTATTGTATTTTAGCTAGTAAAAGCTGTGCCTTCTAGCCCAGCTCTGTCATGCTGCATGGTAAATTACATTTATAGGAATCCCAGCCACACAGCTGAAAATAAGTACCCTCTATACAAGAGTTAATGCGGTAGATTTGTACTTAGACATGTATTTGTAAAATATTTAAGCTGCATGAGAAGGGCGTCTGTAGGAAGATATGATTACAGGATCACAGAAATGCAGCACAGGGCTGTTGTATTTTCAGGTTAAAGAGCAATCATTAGGCTTTGGTGGCTGACACTGCACGGATGGAGGGAGGGAGCCCTTTGAAAAGCAGCCTGGGTGTTGTATCTCCTGCCCCAGCTGCGAGGGAGCCCCAGCTTGAAGAATGGTGTTTTTATTGGTTCTGGGAGCCTCTTATATCATTGTTTTAGGGTAGGAGAAGAGAGCTCCAGGAATTGCCTTCCTGTGGCAGCACATGCTTTATGCCTGCTGCTATCCAGGCAGAAAAGCACAGCTGATCAGGAGCTGATCTCAACTTTACAGCAGTACCTCATCATCCCAGGGCTGGGAGTGCCTTCCAGACACACACAGCAGTTTTACAAGCTCCTCAGCATATCTGGGCAGTGCCTTGGAGCCTCTTGGCACAAAGCAGTTCAGCCTGTAGTGCAACAGCCTTCAGAAAAGCATAAAAGCAGAGTATTGGTCCTTACTGCACTGGGGTGATTTAATCCTACAAAGAGAAACACACACCTCTATACCCTGACTGCCAACACTGAATCTTCTGTACTCTTGAGTCTTATATATCCTCAGAGTTCTAGCAGTTTTCCAGCCAAAGGGAAAGGAGGACATGTTCAGGTACTACAGTACAAGGTAAAGGATAGGAAATTTTTGATTGCTGATTCCGAAATCACACCCAGTCTAAATAAGCTCCAATTCACTGAAGTGTTTTAGCAGCTTTCCCTTGACTTCACAGAGCTCTAAGCAGATGTTTAAACTTAAGTGCATGCTTGAGTTTTGCTGAATCATACAGCAATAAAATATGCAGAGCTGGTCTTTAATATAACCTCCTGATTCATGTGAAAACTACACATTTCCCGCAAAGCCTACTTCGAGTTAATTAATGAGCATTAAGGACTCACATTTTTCTAGTGAAGAAGGGCCCCAAGGGATCACAGCAATTTGTGTTCATACCCTGAACGATACCAGTGCAATCTTCCCATGGAGACAAAGCCTGGAGCACTCCCTCTGTGATAACCAAGCACTTACATTTGATGGATGGGTTTTGGCTGCCTCTGACACCCCCTGGGTCAGGCAGGAGGACCTGGCCCCTGACCCATCCCTTTCATCCCCTCTGGCTGGAAGTGTGCCCACTGCATGGCTGATTTGGGGGGGACGAGGGCAGTCTGCACCCTGGGAAAGCAAGGAGGGGAGTGCAGGGGCTGCCTCATTCAATGTAAGTTCCCAGCATTTCCTAAATCACACAACTCCCCTTGCTGTTGTTACAGCCTTCTCTGCAGGCTTGGCCAAAGGGGCCCGTGACCCGTGTCCGCAGGACGTGCTGACCACAGGAAACCCTGGCTGTAAATTTATTTTGGAGCAGAGGGAAATGAATTGGAGCAGATGGGTGTGACAGAGGGAGGCAGACTGAGTGCCACTGGAGTCAGGGGCTGCCAGCCCTGTGGCAAAGCACCCCAGGATCTCGTTATGGTGGGACTTGAGCAGCCTCTGCCTCAGAAGGGATGGGGCCACTCCTTCAGGGCATAAAGGCACAAATTCCCAAAGTACCAGGAACAGAGCTGGAGCTGAGTGCTTCAATGCAATTTTCTTGATGACCACTTGTTTGTTTGTTTGTTTGGCAGCCAAGGTTTTACAGCTGTGAGCTGCACAGCCCAGTGCTTTCAAGGAAGCCCCAGGGAGTTCCAGGCTGGTGAGACCTTGTCCATCAGCAGGTTATCCTATGAGGCCCATCCCTACAGACTGAACAAGCCCCATCTTAAAACTACATCGGTTGGCTGAGGGTTTTTTTGTCCTTGATATTTACTCCCACTACTGCACTCCCAGGCCTGTTCCAGAAGCTTACTCTGCTGGTGAGAAACTGTTTAATTTCCACTCAGACTTATGTCAACATTGCCTGGTAGCTATTTCCCTTCTCTCTATTTATCCTCCTAGAAATCATTGCTCAGCCCCATTCCCAGCCCTGTGTGGTCCTCCTTTAGCTGGAAAAGCAGGGGGAAAGGAGGAGATTGTTATGGGAAGCACTGGAGCAACAAAATCGGTGGTTGTGGTAAGATGTTTAGGAGGAATGAGCCCAGCAAGGACTCACACTTGGAATGCTGGTAGCAGGCGGGGCTGGGGGAGAGGGATGTCCAAGGCAAAGGAGTTGTCTGTCCCTGAAGGGTGAGGGCACCTCATGCTTGGTCTCAAACCATCTCTTCCTGCAAAAGGAGCTAAGGATGCTCCAAATGTCTGCAGTTCTGAGGAGCAATAAGACAAGGCTGATCAGAAGGAGAATACTTCGATATTTCATGAAGCACTTGAGCTGGACTTGAAACACAGAAATGTGTTCATCAGTTGGCAGCTTCTTGGCCTGAGGAATGACACATTTCACCCTCTTTGTCCCCATAGGTGAAAAAGCTGGGTAATAATAGCCAGTCACCTCTCCCCAGGGTATTGGGAGGGTCAACGTCTGAAAAGGGTGTGGGCCATTTAAAGTAATAAAGAAATGCAAAGTATCATTATTATTAACCTTCCTGTGCCTCGGTTCCCCATTTGTAAACCCTCACCCAGCTCATTTTGCTTGCTGTTTCCTCAGGGAGCTCTGCCCGAGGAGCTCTCCAGCTGCGACCACTTGTAAACATGGCCCACTTGCCAAAGATGCTGGGAAAGGCTGAGATGGACCAGAGCAAAATGTGAAGCTGATGTTCAGAGTCTTCAGAGAGATTTCTTTTCTGTTCTGTTATCACTGAATTCTATTTACTTTTGCAGTGCCCTTCTATTACTTGTCTTCTCTTTATTTTCCAGGTGGTTTCTTATATGAAGTTCAAAATAAATTTCTTGGAATGTTAAGGAAGTGCCTTGTAGAGGGTGTAATTTCACCCATCTCTGCAGTGACATTTCCCATCCTTCAGGACAGCAGAGGTGAACCTCCTCTCTCAGCAGCACAATTTCAGGTACATAACCACCTCTGAGCCACTGAGCTGGAAGTAAAAGAAATGCAAGGCAGAAGGAGCAGGAGATGAGAGAGCTGAGTAATGCCCCAGGCTTGTAGCTGCACGTTGATTTGCATGACTTCACTGTGCTGCTGTAAGGAGGTGTAACTTTTCTTCTGTGCATTTCCTAAAACAAAGTATTCTTGATCTTTGCAGTTGGTTCAAAGTGTGAGGAGAGGTTCTGTGTGGGTTTCAGGTCTGTGTGTTTATCTGCCTCATCTGAAGCCTGACTGCTCTTTTACAGTGAAATGAGCCCTGTATCTGGCGAGCCGTGTGTCACTTCAGTTCTTCCCAATGCCTCCTTGCTGTCTCAATCTAGCAAAGTTGTTTTTTTTTGAGCTTGGTTTGTTTGTCAAGTGAAGCATCATACATTGCCTGAAGCCAGGATGCAACTCTTGAAACCCAATAGTTTACAAGCTGCTTCTTCAGAAGGCTCAATTTACTTGGGATGAGTTATTCTGAAGTAATATTTTCTTTCCTGTTTATTTTTTCTGACAGATCTTCTGCTTTCCCCATGCCCTGTCACATTAAACCATTTATGCACAAAGTAAGCAGTTTGGGTTTGCCCTTGTGACTTTACTGGAACCAGTTGCTTATTCTTGTCATGATTCTGCCAGCAAGTGCTTCAGCAAAAGAAATTGCAAACTACTCAGTTCAGCCACGGCATTTCAGTGCAGTTAGAAGTGAAATCACATCCTAGTTTTAGGTTAATGGTTGGTTATATGAATTCTGAAGGCTCTCTGAGTTTCATCTTGTGAAATGCTGCAGTGTCCAGAGCAAGGTCTGAAAGGGACCAGCCCCTGTTCAGAGGGAGCTGCCAGCTCTGCAGTGGCCTTTCCACAGGGGCTGATAAGGGTGGTGTCACCACTGACAGAAACACAAGATGCACTCAGCCAGGGAAGAAAAGCAAATCTTGAAATCAAAATAATTCATGGCTGAGTCTGCTCCTTCTTTCTTTCTTCCATGGGTTCCCAGAAACACTTATTTCTTTCTCTGCAAGGGTGTTTGAGGCATCTCTGAACGATAGTTTCTGTTCAGTTTCACAACACTAGAAATAACTGGAACACAAGGCATCCTACACAATGCTTGGTTTGGTTTTTTTGTTGTTTTTATTTTTTTCTCTAGATTGCCATATCCAAATGTCTCTTCAATCTACTATATCCTAATACTTAAGGAAATAATTACTCATGGGACTATCTTTTTTTTTTTTTTTTGTCTTGAAGGCAGTCCCTGTTACTTCACAGCATGGAAACCAAGTGGGAAAGTAATCTATGCAAATTACATGTGCTTTTCTGGTTGAATCACGTTCCCTTCACTCACGGTAATGAGTCACTTGGCATAAAGTGGACTGTTACTATGAATGGAGAAAGCACATCAGGGCTCTGCTTCTCAAGAATTATTTCCACTTGCCGCCTCTCATTTTGGCCTGGAACCACAAGGGTGAGACTCTGCTGTCAGCTGCTCTGTATTTGAGGGACTGAGATTTTCACTGGTCCCAGATTTTGTTAACTGCTGGTGCTGAGGGTGATGCCTCATGGGCAGTCATCAAAGCTGTCTCACACAGTTCCCAAAAACTGCCATGTAGTCTTTTCCTGTACTAATACTGAGACTAAACCAACAACTGGCCTTGGTGGAGAGGAAGGCAGAAGTGAGTCCCATCCCGTATGCAGTGTGTGAGCAGTGACTGCTCAAAATGCAGCCTGGCTGGCTGAGGGACTGACTCCTGCCAAGTCAGCTGCCATCTCAAAACTGGTCCTGTTTGTGTCAGACCTCAAGCAGGGCAACCTAAATCAAATTATCACTCTGGAAGATGTTTTTCCTTGTAGTTTTTCCTATCTAGTAATTAACCCAATGACCAGATGGTGAGGTCTGGTGCTTAGACTGAAAACACGGGTGCCAGAGAGCTTGGATTTCCTGCTCTCAGCTTCATAAGCACTACAGCAAAAGCAGCTCCCATGGGCATGACATGTTACGCCTCCCCTGACCTTACACAGGCTTACATTGCTTTTTCTTGACTAGAATACGTAATTCTTATTTATTTATTGTAATGGAAACAGACAACTGACACTGAAGTATTATGACACTGCTGATTGATAGGTGAATGACAAGCTGCAATGTCACTTTCTTCCGAGAATAACTATCCTGAATTACAAGGGTAGTGAATTGAAACACATCCTTTAGAAAGATGCCTAATCCCATTTTTAAAGCTCTGAGTGATGGTGAGCCCGCTATCTTGTCAAGTAAGGGCTTTAATTGCCCTTACTGTGAGGATAGTGCATCTTACATCAAGCTTGGTTTTAATATAATGGCATTGACTTGCCTTGTGACCTTGGAAGAGAAGAGATGGATCAGTTGTTTAAGGCTAAATTGATCCTGGAATTTATGTATTAATACACCTGCTCTGGAGAGGCTCAAGAGCTTTTTTGAACGGGTGAATCCTGAGTAGAGTTTCAAGTTTAGTTCTTGATTTTTGTGAGTATTACTTTCTATTATCATTAGCCTGGGATTTAAACTTTGTTAAGCAGCTGGTCATGGCTTGGTCCATGCAATGGCAGGTAGGACACTTGATCGAGCCTGTGACTCTTTTCTGCTTCCTGAGCTTTAGGAGGAGCAGTGGGGATGAGCCTCTGTGCACTTGTGAAGCTGTGATGTCCTGGTGAACACCTGGAAACCCCAAAGAGAATAAATGCCAGTTATGGTTTCACTGCAGCACTGCTCTGGTTGGAATACCTGGTGAGTAGAAACAAGTACAGTCTGAATGACAGCCCAGGTGAACTGCTGCACATCTGTCATCAGAGTAGCATTTAATTAATTAGGAGATAAATGACGATGCCATTAGGAGTGTATTGAGACCAGTGAGAAATGTTCCAATGTTGATAGAAATCACCTAAAATAGCAGTCACTGCAATAGCTTGTCAGCTCTACGCTGTTTTTGACGTGTTACTTAACATTGGGGAGCCCCTAAGCTTTAAAGAAGCATCTCTCTACCCTGATCCAGACAAATTACTTTTGTACCGTGATCTAAACAAACTCTGATCTCTTCGCTGCCATTGAACTCACCTTGTGTGAAACCTAATCTGACTACTTTATTCTACCTCTGTACTGGGAATTCACTCTATCATTAGCATTTCAATCTATTTAATTCACTGAGGGTGGCTGAGCAATGTAACTGAATCCATGCTAAGCTACCACTGGCAATTTAGCTGTCAGATAGTCTCACCTTCTATTTTTAGTTGCACTTAAATTCCTTGCTTAAGGGGGTGCACACTGAATTTCGGGATTAGCTTCCCCCTGACCCCTCTATTGTATCCCTGCCAGTCATGTTTAGGTTGGAGCCCTGTTTACATTGCTCTGTTACACTAATTGCAGCTCGTTGAAGGTATGGACAGTATTCTGGGAGACTCTGTTTACCAGCCAGTAACTCTGGGATTAAGCCCTTGCATTTACAGCTGAGAGAAGTCTGTTAGTGCAGTGAAGAAAGTCTTTGCTATGGAGACTTGTTAAACTGCCAAGCCAAGACCTCCACAATCTTAAAACCTAATTCTTGAGGCTGGATGGGCAGTCTCATCTTTGGCTCTCCATCGGGTATTCTGCAGTGCAGATGCTTGCACTTGGGTAGGGCAGGAATAGCACTGCCAAGGTTCATACCTTCAGAGATAGGAGGTTAGGATAAGGCATGTAGCTGCACCATTTCTTTTTGAGAGAATTATTTCAAGCACCTGTGCTCCCTGGCCTTCTGTGTCTTTTCAGTTATTTTCTCTTGCACAGATTCCACTACATCTTATTTTTATATTTATTTTCTCCCGGCACAGCTGTCTCCCTGAGCTCTGTGTTCTAATGACCTTCTTAGCAAGTACATATGCTGTAGTGTATATTTAGTTTTGAACCAGCTTATGGCTCTTCTTAGGTGCAATTCAGGGCAGGAAGCAATTTGTTCCTGTTAACAGAGCTATGTACACATGCGTGCTCTGCCTGTGTGAGTTACACTTTGGTTGCTTCTTGAACGTGCTTTAGCTCTGTATTCCAGTCACCTTGAAGTCTAATTTAAAAATTGTGCAATTAATGTGTATATTAAGCTTTAAAGAAACATCTCTCTACCCCGATCTAGACAAATTACTTTTGAACTTCAATCTAAACAAGCTCTGATCTCTTTGCTGCCCTTCCAACGTACACTAAATGTGTATTTAGGCAGAAAGCAGGCTCCATTGGGAGGAAATAGCCAGGCTGGGGATTTAAGTTGTAAAATTCTTTATCTGTCCTGTGACTTTGTGGTCACTTCACTTCCCTTACTTTCTTCAGGCTTCAGCTGCCCTCCAGCCTGTGAGTCCTGGTGCTGTTTCCTGTGATAGACACCCAGTGCATGCACTGGTGAGTCCTGCTCTGAGCTCGGCTGGCCGTGGGAGGCTCCTCTGGGGGCTGATGCTGAGGTGAGTGATACCAGACTGCCCTGCTTCCTCTGATTCCAGCTCTCCCTGACACCAAATAAATATTTTCCTGTGCAAAGGCCAGTAAAAAGCTGTGGCTGCTCCCAAGGAGGGTCGTGGCTGGGGATGAAACTGGAGCATTCATTGGGAGACTCAGTAATATCCAATTCAGATTGCTGATGAATACATCCTGACTTTGGGCACATACCTCCTGTTAATACTAATGGGAATGTCACACATGAATGCTGGAGAATATTGCCCATTATTTTTGGACTCAGAGCTCTGAGCTGAGAGATTCCCAGAGAAAAATGGCCATTTGCTGTATGTTGCAGGCTGGAATTCATTATATACAGTGCTTGGTGACTGTTATTTACCTTACAGAACTGTAATGTGATAAGAAGTCTATGTAAGCCACTTAATGGTCTGTCTACCTTAAAGAAAATGTGTACCTGATCAGCCTCTGATTTATGCCACTTTCACCCCAGTGCAACTCTATTGGCTCCACTGGTGTTATCCCTGATTTATGCCAGTCTTAGTTGGACTTCATGAGTTTATGTACTTTATATGACTCATGTACATGAGGAAAAATGTAGTCTAATAAAATATCTGGCTGTGCAACGTAGCTGCAGGTTCTTTGCAGAACTGTTAGCAGGAGTACAACAAAACCATGCTCTGCTCCTCTGCAGTGCCTATATATTTCAAAGGGTTATATCCCATATCTATAGAGATATAACTTAATGGTCTCACATCTGACTAATGTGCTGCCTCGTGGCACAGTGCAGAGTTAGAGCAAGGCAGCAGGCAGGGTAAACTTGTAGAATGAGAATAAGAACTTGAAACTTGACTGTGGTAATTTGGGCTTTTTTTTTTCCACTTGGTAGATCAAGTTCTTTGCCTAGAAACAAAGAACTTTCCACAGATTGCATCCCTTCACTCTGAAAACAACTGTTCTTATCTTTATCATCTTGCTGCATCAGCATTTATCCTCTGGCTTTGGGGTAGGAAAGCAGTCATTTTGTGATGTTTACATTGCAGTAACAGCCAGGACAGTCTTAGGTGCAGGACTCCTTGTTCTAAAAATGTGTAAACAGACCGGGAAGCTGCTCTCTGGCTCGAGATCTTGTGCTCCTGTTAATGAGGGCTTCTCTGATCACCATGGCAGCTCTTATCACCTGGCCTTGTCTGCAAGGAAAGTGATCATTCCTCTAATCTCTAGAGCTGGAGCATCAGTGAAGCTGTTGGGTGATATCCATTACCTCTGCTGGATTCCAGGTCAGCTCACCTTCTCTGGTACCCCTGGCTCCTGATGGCCAGAGCTGACACCTGAGACTGCTCTGTAGTTGATCCTTGTTTCCTTCAGCACCTATCCTTTTAACATTTGCCTGCTTTCCTATTAAGCTTTCAGACACATTTTCATCTAATGAATATGAGTGACAGGTACACTCAGGTGTAAAATACAGAGGCTGTGTGAATTTCTCAGGGAAAATGTCAAAAACTCGTTGAAATTAATTGTATACTGCAGGCACAGCATGACACCAACTTAAACCCCAGAAAGGTGCATTTTGGAGATACTAGTAATCCTAAACTTGTGTCCTAGTCTGCATAGGTTTGTGGACAGGCTTTGCCAAGTGCTGTGATGGTAAACTGAGAAACCTTCAGGCTTTGTTGCAGTATTTCACCAACTGCATTGACTTATTCCATTAAAAAAAATAAAGCTGCTAAGTTCTTGAAATGGAAAGTGCATCTTTCTTGGCATCGTAAAACAGCAAGCTGAAGGCTTGCTCTGCCTGTACACAGCTGTAATTTATGTTTATGCTCTCGTAAGGGGTCTGCTTGCCCTTGATGCATGTGCCTAAGTCCCATTAACATTAATAGGAGCTGAATGTAAGCAGGGAGGTTTAGCTAGAATATCAGGAAACATTTCCTCCCTGAAAGGATTGTCAAGAATTGGAACAGGCAGCCCAGGGAGGTGGTGGAGTCACCATCCCTGGAGGGAGTCACCATCCCCTTAAGCACCATACCAACATGTGTAGATGTGGTGCTTAAGGACATGGCTTAGTAGTGGCCTTGGCAGTGGGTTGGACCTGATGATACTACAAGTCTTTCCTAACCTAAATTATGACTTTATGATTGGCTGATGCTGAAGTGCTGTCGAGTTCTAAAGCCCAGACTGGGTCGCTGCCTCTGGAGCTGATGAGTGCCTCAGCACTCAGAGCTGCTCCCCTCCCCTCTGGCCCCACAACAGCCAAAGAAGGCTCTTTGCAGGGCTGAGCACTGCAGTCATCCCCCTGTTACACAGCCTGAGGGCTGAGCACAGGAGTGGCTCTGGGAGGTGTCCGGCTTCCCTGGAAAAGCACCGCAGGAAGGAGATTCATCAGCAAGGGATGTTTTCTGCTTAGCTCACGCTGTAATGAGCACAAGCCCCTGGGTGGAGAAAAGAGAGGTGACAGGAGGAGATGGGGAGACGGGAGGGGAACAACTTGTTTCAGGCAACAAACCAGTTGCTAACTCTGATCCAAAGCCATTTGCATAGATGATGATGTTGGCCCACGGTGTGTTGGAAATATAAGGCACTCTGTAGACAGCTGCCCAAGGGAATGCTAATTAGCTGCCAGGCAATTAATAATTAATCAGACTTTTGTTCATTGTGAAGACAGTGTTTTCTTTGGCAGCTTGGTAGTGCTCTGAGTTTGCCTTGCTTTTCTTTCGCAGGCTGATATCATCGTGCTGGAAGCAGGCTCTGCGGGACATGCTGCTCCCTCCCTCTGGCACCCAGCTCGCCCTGGCCACATGTGCAGCCCAGGCCACGACCTCGGCCTTGGCTGGGCTCTGACGGCCCATTTAACAGTCACAGGCTGGAAAGGGAGTTGCTGCTGTGCTATTTTTAACCAGCTGGACAGTTAAATAATTCAGAGGCAGACACACACAGAGTGGGTCTGGGCTGTGCCTGAGATCTGAGAGGGGAGAAGAGCATTATATCGACCCTGCTGGGCTGGCTTGACCTTATCAAGCATGGGTTCTCAGGCTCTTTAACACAAACACAAAACAAAAACCAAACTTTCAGAAGTGAAATCCCTGCCTCACTGACGTCAATGGGACTCCTGGCTCTGACTGCAATGGAGCCTGGATCACACTTAGCTGCAAGGCAAGAACTGTTCAGTGTTTCCTTGCTTTCTAATGCTGCAGAACTCTTCTTCCATGAAAATAAAAGCCAGTTATGGTGAATAAAGTCCAGAATGGGGAGTGTCAAAATTTCTGGGGGAAAAGAGGATCTATTTTAAGGAATGTCTTTCAAAACAGGATGTCCCATGTTTGGCTACTCCCCCTGATTTTAGACTAAGGAAGAGATGTACAGAAAAATATTTTCTCACATCTCTCCAGTCCATTCCTCTACCCAGCTGTCCTGTGGAGTGGTTCACAGCTCAGTGGAAAGCTGGCCCTCTCAGGGATGCCCGGGAGAGCACAAGACCTGCCAGCAAACCTGCTCCAGTGCAGAATTCCCACAAGGTCACAGCCTCCTTTGGGCATCCTCCTGCTCCACCATGGACCTTTATGGGCTGCATGAGAACAGCCTGCCTCACCACAGCCTTCATTCATTATGGGATGCAGGAGAATTTCTACTCTGGTGCCTGAAGCACCTCCTCCCCCTTCTTGCCCGACCTCGATGCCTACAGGGCTGTTTTGCTCACATGTTCTTGCTTCTTTCTCCAGCTGCAGTTGCACAGGCACTCCCACCCCCCACACTCTCCCCACCACCCCTTTCTAAATCTGTTATCTCAGGGGCTTTATCACTGTTGCTGATGGGCTGGGCCTTGGCCAGTGGTGGGTCCATCTTGGAGCCAGCTGGCTCTGACTCTCTCGGACATAGGGGAAGCTTCTGGCAACTCCTCACAGAAGTCACCTCTGTAGCCCCCCTGCCACCAAAACCTTGTACTGCAGGCCCAGTATTCTTGTCCATCAAATAAAAGGCACAAACTCGGTCTTCATGCACGAGGGAATCCACAGAGGAGCTCAACTTTGAAAGACAAATGCACAGCAAACCAGGCTTCACTGATCCTGCTGTTAATAGGGCTGCTTGTTTCCTTTGATTCCTGTGTGTTAGCTCAGCTGTGTTTTGGGACTGAACAAGATCTTTTCACTAGTTCAATTTCAAACACGTGGTAAATGACTCTGTGCCTGGAGCACCCAAGGTTCCCGGGTGGTCTCTGTGCAGAGACCAGAGCTGTTCCTGCTGCAGAGATCAGGCAAAACACAGCTCCCTGTTCCAGCACAACCAGCGCCGGCTGATGTGGAGAGGAGGAGGAGGAGAAGAAGAGGAGGAGGAGGCTGTGAGTCCTTTGTGCATTCCACTCTTAAGGTTCTCCCTGTGCCTCCACAACCCAAATCATCACGACATTTGCTAGCGGAGGCATGTGAAGTCTTGTTAAAAGAATGTGTCTTGTGATGATGCTCGGTGGCTCAAATGAACAATTTGTGGCCAGGGTGACTCAGGCAGCACGGGCTGGCAGCCAGGAGAGAGCCAGGCAGAGGAGCCAGGGGCTCGCAGCACATCCAGAGTGAGTGCAGGGAGCACACGGTGTTTGAAAGGCCAGCTGTAACCTGTGTGAGGCCTGTGTGTTCCTCAGAGCCCATCAGGAGAATACCAGCAAGGAAAAGGAATTTGGCCTCGGAGGTATGTTTCTCTAGCCAAAAAGTATAGGCAAGTGGGTGGGAAGGCTGGACATCCAGAGTTCACGTCTGCAAATGGAAGTGATAGCGCACTTGGAAAATGTGACTCTGGGTTTACCAAATCCCTCTTCTTTTCTACAGCTGAGCGATGCCTGTCTGTCCTTCCTCTGAGCTTCAAGAAGGGATTCTTTTGCATTCCCTTGGGATGCAAAAATCCTGTCTGTTTGACAGTGCATGCAAAATAGGGTGCTATGCCCTGTACAGTACAGAAGTTCAATTTTCAGATAATACAGAATTGGGATGTCTTATCTAATACTGCTGGCAGGTTCTCCTGAGAGTCTGCACAGCAAAATTTACCTGCTTAGTATGGTGAATTTAAATCACCAGAGCCACACTGGCAAAACTCTCCTGGGCAGAACCTCATTCTGGTCTAAAGTCCTTGTGTAATTATTCCGTAATAAAGTCACTTAAATTTTAGAATAGAGTGTCCATGTGGAGAAGTTATACAGGCACAGCTATAACAGGATAATTATTTTGTTATAGCTATGTCAGTCAATTTCTCAAGGCATCAGTCACATGGGAAAGTTGAAATTATGTATTTTTTACAGTCTACAGCAATTCTTTATTTTTTAATGTCCATTAGTGCTTGACTAATGCTGAATGATAGTGGAAATTCTCCAGAACAAAGACAGTGCTCAGTTTCCTCGTGGTTATCAAAGGAATTTGGATCTATTCTGTTAAAACTAATATGTAATGAATTGGCAGTGATTGGGGGTTTATAGTGAACTGACTGGTAATTATGAAATGTAGTTTACTAAATTCAACTGAAACAACTGAAATGTAGAAATTTGCTAAGTCCCTAATTATGTGCTGAGAGTCCTTAATATTTTTTAAGAGTACACACAAAACCAGATTCACATACAAAATTCTCTTATTCCCACACAGAGTTAAATGTTTCATATTTCAACACAGGACTTTATGACTAATCATACCAATTTTGGGGGTGTCTGAAACAGTTCAGTTCCTAAGTTGTTGCGAGGTCTATTCATTATGATTCATTATTAACTGTGGTGGGAATAGTCCTTTAGGATCAAACTGTACCTGTCAAAGGACAATGAGATTTCTATGGAGATATGCCAGAGCTAGCTTGAGTCTGGAGATTAAAGCAGAACAGGAATTAGGAGCCTGGCTCCCCTCAGAGCTGTCTGTTGAAATGCTGGATGGAGCAAAAGGGTGCCAACTGAATTTGTCGCAGTCACTTCTGAATCTGAGTGGAAGAGTTACCAGAACAGGGAAGGCCAAAAATCTCAGTGCACATGAATGCTCTGTGTGGTTCCTGCACGCCAGGCTGGGCACACAGCGAGCTGCCTGGGGAGCTGGGGCTTCTGCACAGGGAACAGACCTGAGACGTGCTTAATAGAATGCATGACTCAAAATGAAACCTGCCGATGGCTGTCAGCTGTCTTACAGCAAAACGTTACCTAATTACATGTATTACATCTCCCTTCTTGGAAAAGGGGTTGGGTTTGAGGTGCAGGATGCCAACACGCACATCCAAGTGCAGATGCCAGCTGGGATGCACACGAGGACAGGAACAGAGCATGGTCTGTAGGGCCACAGGTGCAGGCACATTTGGGGACGTGGGTTGGCTCTTGGTCCCATCAGTGCCTCCTTGGGCACAGCCCATTCATGCCAAGGATGTTCCTCTGTCAGCCTCTCCAATATCACCATGCTAGAAGGAAAGAGCTCTCCTAACTCAGCACTTCTTGTTGTCACACAAGCCCTACTAGACAGGGTAAACCACCTCATTTTTATTTCAGATTATCTCCATACATTCACCTTTTCGTTCTTTATCTGAATTTGGTTTTTTTTTTAGGCTGGAGGGGGGGGCCCATTTTGCCAAGGGCAGAAGGATTAAAAAAGGACATCTGTTCCCAGGGCTGCGACACCAAAGGCTTAATCATGTTTCAGAATAACTGGAGTTATGAACCGATGGGGCATTTAAAATGTTATCTAGTTCCAAACATCAAATGTTCAAATTCTGCCTTAAGGGGACATTAGCTGATTATCAAATCACAATGAGATTCTTATAAATTTATTTTAATAAACAGTTTTCATAAATGTTAACATTTTAATGGATGATTACATTCATATTTAGCTAGCAGATGCATTCATGTTGATTGATGTTATTTCCGTGAGTACCAAAGGAATTAAATAATGACTTGTCACTTATGGCAAAGAGCTGCTGTAATAATTTTTAAATAAACAACAATTTTCCGCGGTGTTTGCTCAGACGGCGATGCGGGGGTCAGTGCGTTTGGGGGGGACCCCAGACCGGCGGGCAAGTTCCCAAGAGAGTGGGCAGACCCTACAGCATCACCCCAAAGAGCGGGGCCCGCGGGGAGCAGGGGAACATCCTCCTGCCCTTCAGAGGCTGCCGTGTGCCCCCTGCCCGGCCCGGGCACGGCGGAGGGGCCAGCCCAGGCGGAGGGCG